>CM059867.1:13080253-13150133 GCA_030490815.1 Acer saccharum | reverse complement strand
ATAAGTTGGAGAAACATGGCGATATGTTTGTGGATGGGGGAGGTAGAAGATGGAGGGATGCCATCTCGAATAGAAATACAACCAATCGCCATCGGGCTTTTTCTTGGTTTGTCATGGGCTCGGTCTGCATATTATGCAGTTTTAGTATAGTTATTGAGTTTTTTATTGGTCATTAGATTTCAATCCAATGGTTTACAAAAATCAATAGTTAAATATATAGTATATAATAGATAAAAATAAAAATAAAATAAAAAAAACTATCTATAGTAATGCCACAACGATGTAGTCCTATTAATAGCGAATCCTAGTTTTAAAGTAAAACAAATCAAGAAAAAAATATAAGATTTCCTCAAAGACGCTTCAGTTAGGTCTATTGTTTTTTTTTTCAACGTTAATGGTAAGTAGTGTCCGGTTTTCTCTTTTTTCATTAGTTATCATCAAACTCAATCTATATATTTTGTTTTCCGTGCTTCAATTGTTCTATTTCCTAGTTTCTCCATCTTTCTTCTTATTATTATTATTTTAATTAGTGCAAATTATGTTTAGATTCCTTGATATGAGTAACCGAGAAATCTCAGACAGAAAAATTCAATCTTTTTCATTACAAATTATGTTCATTCGAATTATATCCTTCTGTTTACTGTTTTATGAAGTTTGATTAATTTATTCTTGATTTTTAATTTGAACAATACAGGTTTGGAGATTAATTATAATTATGGGATGTTTATGATGTTTGATTAAAGTTATTAGTTTATTATTGATTTTTAATTTCTGAGTTGCCCCCTTTTATCATTCATCATGTTATGCCAATATCTTGTCAATTTTTAAATACTCTAGGCAACCTATGGAGGCGAAATCCGAGCCAATGCGAGTTCCTGCAGCAGCCCTATCTAACCCTAACCCTCCCATTTCGGCCTCACAGTTGCCTGTGAGGGCTCCTCCAGCGGCCAAGCCAAAGGCAAAGGATCCCAACAAGAGGGAGATGAGTACGGAAGAGAAACAGAAGTTGGGAATTGGGTTGCAGAGTTTGCCGCCGGAGAAGATTGGGCATGTGGTTGATATATTGATGAAGAGGAATCGGAAACTACGGGATGAGTACGAATTCGAGGTTGATGTAGAGGCTCTTGAGACGGAGACCCTCTGGGAGCTTGATCGGTTTGTGACAAATTACAAGAAGATTAAAAGGCAAGCTTTGATGTCTCGCAGAGTAAGTGAAATTAATGTTTGGTTAATTTGCTTTTTTTGATTTTGTGGGTTAAATGGGAATATATGTGTGTCGTATTATATATACAGGAGACCAAGAAGGTGAAGAAAGGGGACGAAGATGTGGATATCAGACGTTATACTAGTCATGAGTCCATAACAGGTAAAAAAGAAGAAATTGATACTAGTCATGAGTCGAAGAAGCGTGGAGGTATGTTGTTGGATGTGGAAGTAGAAGATGGAGAGGAGGCATCCATTCAAATTAAAATAGGAAGAACAAAATCAATACCTAGCAATGTGTCTCCTGAAACCAAAAAAAGATATCATATTACAATATCCACACCTTCTAAGAGACCCAAATCATCATCATCTACTGACATTGATGATCAACAAAAGAAGTAGTAGGAGTTGGAACCAAATCATCATCGACTGCCATTGTTCAACTAAAAGGAGGAGTAAGAACAATCACAACAATATCATCAACGGGAGGTAATTAATTTTTAATTCTTACTTGTATTCAATCCAATTATAATTAATTATATATAGGTTGTTTAATTATACATTAACCATTTATTTGTTTTAACAATTAATTAATATTTTGTCTTCAAAAATATAGACCTAGATGCAGATGTGGGGTGTCTACAAGGTTATTTTTTACCTGTTATAGTAGTCATGGTCTGTCGAAAACCTGACAAGACAGACTAGAATGTTTGAGACTAGAAATTAGTCTTTGGACTAGAATTAGGATTTCGAGTACCTTGTTGTTTTAGGATAACTTAAATTTCTCGGATAGATTTGTATGTTTATCGTAGTCTTTTTTTTTTTTTTGAACAATTATTTATCCTAATCTGAACAATTATGATGGAGGTATGTTGTTAGAGGATTTGGAAGTAGAAGATGGAGAGGAGGTATCCATTCAAGTTAAAAAAGGAAAGACAACTAGCGAAGTGACAAAAACAACTCCTCACATTATTAGAACGAGAAAAAGATATCATCACATTTCAATATCCACACCACCGAAGAAGACTACTATTAAGACACTCGAATCATCACCATCATCATCTACTGCCATTGATGATCAACAAAAAGGAGAAGGAGAAGGAGTTGGATCCAAATCATCATCATCATCTACTGCCATTGATGATCAACCAAAAGGAGTAAGAACAATCACAACAATATCAACAGGAGGTAATTAATCTTTAATTGTCACTTGTATTCAATCCAATTGAAGGAGTTTGTTTCTTGTTTAGTTTCTGTTTGCGCTGGGTCTGGCCTGGCCTTTTTAATATATTGCCTTTTCAAAAAAAAAAAAAAAAAAAAAAAAAACTTGTATTCAATCCAATTATTAATTATAGGCTGTTTCATTATATATTAATAATTTGTTTGTTTTAATTAACAATTATTTGATTTGGCTTCAAACAGACCCAAATGCAGATTTGGTGGTGGGTTCAGAACAAGAAATTCAAGGTTTTGAGAAGGATGAGGAGGAGGAGGAGATGTTTCGGAAATTAAAAAACCTATCGGCGTAGGACACTTCAGGACACCATTTGGAGGGGCAAGCGGCACCCAAATATAACGTTGGAACCATGTCACAAGCTCAGGTTTACTCTTTTTAGGCTTATTTTAGTAACATCGCTTTCTGTCAAAGTTTATTTAGGATTGGTCTCGGTTTTGGTAATAACTCAATTTTTTTTTTTTTTTTTTGGCTTAGTTTTAAAATTTTCAAGTTTATTTCAATTAGAAAAATCCCGAGTGAATCGGATCTTTAATAAAATCGGTTCCTTTGGTGCAAATTCTTCTTGTGGATTTGAGAATTTATCGCTTTGGCTTCGTTGCCTATTTATTTAGTTGGGACTGAATTTCTTTGTGTTTATAAGTTAAATATGTTGTTTAGACTTGTTTAATTTTGTGATTATGTGTTTAATTTAGTGGGTGGCTTTCTCTTTCTGCTAATTGAATCTCATATTAGTCTAATGGATTTAGTCTGTATAGTTGTTGAGTAGTTATGTGGGAGATTAATGAGAGATGCAGTACACCATTAGAACTAATTAAGAGTGAATATGCATATTAATGATTCTTTTATAACATTTATATTTCTTCACATCATTATCGAACGATGAGTAGACTATTATGTTAAACCGTCAAGGAGGTATAAAAGGAACCACAAGGTAAAATTAAATATAATAATAGAAAAGAAAAAATAAAGGGATAAGTTCATTTCTAACCATTTAGAACATTGAGTAATCGTTTATAACCTACTTTCAAATTTTAATTGTTTATAACCTAATTTTCGTGCTATTACCGTAATGCCCTTATACAAAAGTTGAAAACATTATCTTGTCCAAAAACATCATCATCTCCAAATTAAATTCCATTAAATTCCACAAGCAAGGAAAAACAAATCAAATAAAAAAAATTAAAAATTAAAAAATTAAAAAATTAAAAAACTACAAATCTCATCAATAATCCATATTTTTCAATCCAAAGAAACAAATCTGGAAAATCTGGAAAATCCGAAAAAAAAAAAAAAATCAAATCTAGATTCAACACTCCGCCTATAATTTCATCCAACACTACAAGAAAATAATGTATTTGTTGATAGTTAAAAACTGTCAACAAAACCTTTAATGACAGTTTTTATAAGTGTCAAGGAAGCTAGTGTCAAGAAATGTTATGACAGTTTTTTCATTTTTTTTTATGACAGTTAATTCTTGACAGTTTAAAACTGTCAAGAAAGGTTTAATAATATTTAAATAAAAACTGTCATCTGTATTTAATTATAATATTTAAATAAAAAACATTTTTTATTTTTATAAAACATATACCCACCACCGGCCCACCACCTGTCGCCGGCAACTGTCCGACCACCTACCTCCGGCCGGCCACCGCCTAACCGCCGGGCACTACAGCCGCCGACCGTCCGACCACCCACCTCCGCCGCCGGCCCTCAGACAACCCACCTCCGACCGTCCGACCGTCCACCTCCGACGACCGACGACGGCCGTCCGACCACCCACCAACCGCCGTCGTCGGCCAACTGGTCACCACTGTCGGCGACCGTCCGACCACCACCACCCACCAACCGCCGGCCACCCATGCCCACTAATAATAATGCCAATTAATTGTCATCATCATGTATTGAACCTGAGACCCAAGTCCAATGTTGCAAAATTTTACCACTTCACTACAGCAGTTGATGTGTTATAATTGGAACAATATTCATATATAACTCATAAGAATAAATCCTTATTACATAAATTTAAATTTATTCAACTAATCAAAATTCTATTTTCTACGACAAACATATATTAAAAAATATTTATTGAAACTTTTAATAAAATTATATTTTTTAAAACATATATAATTGAATTATTAGTCGATATTCTATGCTCACATTTTGTTACACAGTATAATGGGAATGGGAATGGGAATGGGAATGGGAATGGGAAGGGAAGGAAAGGAAAGGAAAACTAAGGGCCCGTCCTGCAAGCCGTTTTTTGTTTTTATTTTTCGAAAAGAAAAATGAAAATGAAAACAGTGTTTTTGGTTTCATTTTTGAATTCCGAATACGCGTCTGGTAGCATTTACTGGAATCCGTATTTTGAAAATAAAAACGGAAAAAACGCGTCTGGTAGGATAAATCGAAAACTTTCGAAAATTGAAATTAATATAAACAAATTAATTAAAATAATTAACCATTTTTTAAATATAATTAATAAATTAACACAAAACCCTTATCAGTGGAAGAGGAAGAAGAAGAAGAAGAAGAAGAAGAGGAGGAGGAGGAGGAGGAGGAAGAGGAAGAGGAGGAGGAGGAGGAAGACCAGATCGGCGACGGCAATCGGCGATCGGCGAGAGGCGAAGGAGGAAGAGGAAGAAGAAGAAGAAGAAGAAGAGATCGGTCGCCGATCGCAAGCGGAGGAGGAAGAGGAAGAAGAAGAAGAAGAAGAAGAAGAAGAGGAAGACGGCAGCGATCGGCGGAGGAGATCTCGTCAGCCGGAAGAAGACTGCTCGTCGGCGGGAAGAGGCAGCTCGTCGGTGGGAAGAGGAAGAAGAGGGAGAAGAAGAAGAAGAAGAAGAAGAAGAAGGGAAGAAGAGGAAGAAGAGATCTCGGCCGGAGATCGGGAAGGGGAAGCTCGTCGGCGGTGGGAATGAAGAAGAGGGAGAAGAAGAAGAAGGGAGAAGAAGAAGGAAGAAGAAGTCAGTAAAAAAAAATTATTAAAATAAAATATATATTAATGATATGGGACCCACAACATTTGGAAAACAAAACCAAAAACAAAAACAAAAACGAAAACAATTTTTTTTTGTATTTCAAAATTTCCACTTTTAACACTTGGCTTTGTTTTTGTTTTTGTTTTTTATTTCTAAAAATAAAATGAAAAAACGGTTTACATGACACGAATTCGAAATCATTTTTGGAAAATAAAAACAAAAACAGCTGAAAACAGCCTGCAGGACGGGGGCTAAGTTTTTTATTTGGTTGGAACTTTAGTATTAGTCTCTGAATCAATATTATTTTGTTTGGTTAACAATGTAATGTAATGGAGTTAACTGTATTTTGACCAAATACCCTTAATTATGAATGCATAATAACATATATATTATGGATAATAATAATAATAAAATATAAAAGTATATTATACATATAATGATATGTTATTTAATATAATAGTATATATAATATATATTACTATAATAATATATATATATTATATAAATAAATATAATATAATATATATAATATAATAATATATAATATATAATATATATAAAATATAATATATATAATACATATAATGCATATAATAATATATATAATATATAATAATATAATATATAATATATGTAATAATATATAATATATAATAATATACTATATAATATATATATTATATATAATAACATAATATATAAATATATTATATTATATTTGTTTATATATCAGTATATATATTATAATAATATAATATATAATAAAATATATATTTATATATCATTAATATAATATATAATAATAATAATATATTATTTTTGGAAAGGAGCTGAGGGCATTTTTGTAATGGAGTTGGGGCATATGAGGGTATTTATGGAATATAAATTTTAGTTTGGAATGTAATGGCTTTCCATTGGTTTTTGGATGGAATGCCCATTCCATCAAAATTGTGGAATCCTCATTCCAATGGAATCACCATTCCATTGCATTTTAACAAACCAAACGAATGGAATGGCTTTCTTTCCATTCCATCTAACCAAACATGGCCTATAAGAGACTCGTGACATCAATTGTAATAGACATGATTTGAAATACAACTCTCACTACATGAGAGATATTTCTTAACATGCATCTTGCAATTTAATGAACAAATGTAAGACTCAGATTACTAATTTATATGGGTAATTGGATTATTAATGCGTCTCTTAGTATGAAACAAGATGGTGCAAAATAAATAAACAATTTTTAAAAAATTATTTTTTTTGAATTTTTTAAAAGTAAATGATTTAAATTTAAAATTTTACTTATCCAATATCGGTTTGCCCAAAAACCGAAATCTTACTGTAAAATAAATCCATATCGGGATTTTGTTTGGTGTTGAAAATAGGAAGTAAAAGTTTAAAAAAATTATTAAAGATAAATAAAAAAACTATATATTATGAATGTTTTATAATATATATATTATATATTATATATTTATTAAATAATATATATTTATAATATTTATATAATATATATTATATGTTTATATTATATAAATATATTATTATATATATTGTTTAACCACGGAATGGAATTGAGTGAAATGCATTTTGACCAAAATACCCCTAATTATAAAAATTTCATAATATATAATATAAAATACATATATATTATATATAATACATATAATAATAATATATATACATATATAAATATATATAATATATATATATAATTTATAATATACATATTATACAATATATATAATAATATAAATATATAATGTATATTATTTAATATATTATAATATATAATATATAAATATATTATATTATATATATTATATTATATATTATTACATATATATATATATATATAATATATTATATATAATAATATAATATATAAAAATTGTATTTCTTGACAGTTAAAAACTGTCAAGAAAAACGTCTTCCTTGACAGTTTTTTCTTGACAGTTTTTAACTGTCAAGAACAAAAAACTGTCAAGAAAAATGGTTTTTCTTGACAATTTTTTCTTGACGGTTTTTAACTGTCAAGAATAACACATTCTTGACAGTTTTTAAAACTGTCAAGAAAAAACTGTCAACAAAGGTTGTTTTTCTTGTAGTGCAATAATCCATATTCAAGAGCTGGAATCTCATCCAACACCCCACCTAGGTTTCTCAAACTTTCTTGCAATTTCTGGGCATCCAATCAGATAAAAAAAGGAAGCTGTTCCTCCTCCCTATGATTTGAAATCAACAGATCTTGTAAAAAAATTAAGAAAAACAACCAAAAAAAAAAAAAAAACCTAAGCACATGACCACTAATCAACAAAAAACCGTGCTTCCAAGCATATCGTAAATCAATCCTTCACGCACCTATATGACAATTTCTTATACTTTTTTTCAATGCATATGCAGGCAGCTGCATATGGTTTACCAATTGTCGCCACCAAAAACAGAGAACCTGTGGATATTATAAGGTTCCAACTTTCTTTCCCTGTAAAACATGTCTTAGTTTGAAAACAATGCATATACAGAATTCTGAAATTTCTCATCATACATTTGAATTTGTGCCCCAATTTTAGTTAATAGTGGCAGAGCAATCTGTTTTTTTTAATTATTATTATTATTATTATTATTATTTTTTTTTGAGGCACTTAACAATGGCCTGGGATATTTTTGTAGAAGAAAGAAGAGCAGGAAAGAAGAAAGAAGAAAGAATAAAGAATAGAGGTTGTGGAAGAGAAGAAGAGTAAAAGGAAAAAAAATTAAAAATCAATTGACTGGGGTATTTTTGTAATTTTGGCTAGGGATTGATTGAAAGAATTTATTGCAAAATGGTTATAAACAATTAAAATATGAAACAAGGCTAAAAACAATTTTCCCATAATCTATTTGGCTAGATTTGACAATTTTCTCAAAAATAAATAATCAATGAATGATTATTACAGTTAATAAATTTTTAAACATAATAATAGTAATAGTAATAGTAAATAAATAAATGAACACGAAACCTGTTAATTACTATTTGAACATCAATGACTTTTGGAAATTAAAGTAATAACCAATTAAACTATAAACAAATTGACAAATTAGAGCTTGATCTGCACACTGGATTTCTGATTTCCGGCGTTGGTAACTTGATCTTGTTGTTTCTCTTGATGTTAAGTTTTTGCCATTAATGAAGAACTTGCAGTTCCAGCAGTACCATTGCCTGAAATATTCTCTCATATTCTCTTTGAAAAAATTTCACTCATTTAAATACAAAGGTAAGAAATACAAATACTACACAGATCACAGATGAGGCTCTCATTAAATGGGAACTCTCAACTTTGAAGAACACACTTTTTTTTTTCCTAGTTTTTGTTTGAGGCTTTGAGTTATTCCTTTCAGAATTCAGAATTTCAGAATCTATTTAAATCAAACACTATAAGTTTTTGTTTGAGGCTTTGAATTATTCCTTGTAGAATTCAGAATTTCATAATATATTTAAATCAAACAATATAAGCTCTGCCTGATTATCGCATTATACTCTACGGAAGGAGTTACACAAAAATATATTACAATAAATTCAGGTTTGAGAGAGGTGGACACGATAATCTCGTGGTATAGGTGTGAGGGGCATATATACATTATACCATTAGATCAACCTCATATCGCACTCGAAATAATCCGCCTCATCTATATCTTAGTACCCTGAATTTCTAAAATATGACAAACACAATAGCGTACCATACAAATATATGGGCTGCAATTACAAGATTCTTCGAAATTTTTAGTTAAAAGCTCAGTAAGCCTCTCTAATTTAATAATATTTAGAACCCAATAATGAAATAATGAGTTATATGTGATCCTGCAAGTAGAAGTTAATTTCATTTATTTTATTTGAATTGCATTCCTCGTGAGAATATGAATAAATTGGTTGGTGATAAATCTTTCTTATATGAGTTTATACTTACAAAGTGTGATCGATTAAACTTATCTTTATTTGTTTAAATTACTAATGGTTTATTTTCATCTATATTTTTTTAAACAATTTGTTATGAGAAATTGAAGGGAATTAAAATCTAACAAATTAGAATGAAATGGAGTGCATTCATTTGAGAGTCATTATGTCCTGTGATTCCAAATAGTTTCAATTATGTCATTAGTCTCAAGAGGAAAAAGATGTATTTCTTTGAAGTGTCTTTTCCTCCCATATCTCCAACACTTGAGATGCAATTTCCTCATGAACGCTAGCAAAGATGATATTTTGCAAGAAATTAAATAAAAGATTGTGTTTTTTTCTTGCTCCCAATGGATTACAAATTTATAGGAATTCTTTTTTTTGAGATAATTCCATAGAATAGCCACTTTGGTTTTCAAATTTTTACATATAGCCACTAGTTTTAAAAAAACCAAATATAACCAATATGATCATGGATCCACCAATATGATCATGGATCATGGATTGTGTGGTGGAAGTTAGTGGGTTCTTTGACAAGTATACCCCTGGAGAGTTGTCAGTGGTTGTTGATGTAAGATGTCCAAAATGACCCCGTCTCCTTCTTATATCTCAGACGAAGGCAATCCCCAAACCCAATCCCTAAATTACGGTGCGGCTTCCAACTGATTTTATGGCTATTCTATGGAATTATCTCTTTTATTATATGCATCTTATTAAATTGAAATGCAAGTCGGTTAACCCAATCCCTTACATGTAAAAATAGCACCCAATTACCCGCGATATTTCGTATCTCCGATTCTCCGCCATAATCGTATTTCCAGTTGTCGATTCGTTGCCGTGATTGAAGCTGTCCTAATTTGTTTCAGCCATCCCCAATATCAGAGAAGGTATGTATCTCCTTAGAACTCGAACTGTAACTATAATAACATATGTTGAAAATGATTGAGAAGGGTCATCCTGTTCGTCGCGGCGGCCTGTGTGTGTTGATGTCAGTCTAAAAAATACATATGATTGATTTCTTTCATATTCAGGATATAACATATGTTTATGTCAGTCTAAATACTACATATGATTGATTTCAATCATAGTCATAATATATGTTGAAAAGGATTGAGAAGGTCCCCTTTATCTTCGTCGCGGCGGCCTGTTTGTGTTTGTTTATGTCAGATGTCAGATTAGGAGTTTTATTGCATTCCCTGTGTCGTCGTATTTACATTACATTCCATGATCGAACCATTACATTACATTCCATGATCGAACCATTACATTACATTCCATGACACGACATTCCATGACATGGAATGACTTTCCTTGATTCTCCATGACATGAAATGAGATTCCATGATCCTCCCAGATTCGAAGATTACATGACATTCCATGACCGTACCATTACATTCCATTACATTCCATGACCGTACCATGACATTCCATGACATGGAATGACTTTCCTAGATTCTCCATGACTTGAAATGAGATTCCATGATCCTCCCAGATTCCAAGATTACATGACATGGAAAGATTCTCCATGACATGGAATGACTTTCCTAGATTCTCCATGACATGAAATGAGATTCCATGATCCTCCCAGATTCCATGACATTACATTACATTCCATGATCCTACCATTACAACACTAAATTACATTCCATGATCCTCCTACCACAACACGACATTACATTCCATGATCCATCATGGAATGTAATTCCATAAAACATTGATGACATTTTCCGTCTGATGACATTATTTTAATCCGTCTGATGACATTGATGACATGTATTTTAATTTTAATTCCATGATGATAGAACTGATTAAATCTATTATTGCATACAGCTTCAGGAATATGGTTCTGTTGATAGTGAACTACGATGGACAGTGGGAAGATGGACAGTTCAACCCTAAAGCTGTTTTCTTTTTGTCAGTGACAGTGAAGGAGACTTTGAAAACATTGGCAGAGAAGATATGTAGTCGATTTGGCTTAAATTCTGATGAAGTGGACTTCAAGATAAGTACTAGAATTGATGGCTCCATTGTTGAAATGATTTATGACTTAGATTTACAGATCTTCGTTTCGCATAACAAAGAGAATCCTAAATGTTATGTGTCGGTGTTTCACAAACAGTTACGAAACCTGGTTGACCAGTTAACTGTGACTCGTGATATGAAATCCAAATGTACCTCCATCACCATCGGTTGTACTGGTGATCAGGCATGTACGCCACCACCCATTGTGAAGTGTAAATCTACAGGCAGCCCTGTTGTGAGTTCATCCGGATACAGATCCACAACTGGTAGCAATGAATTTGTTTCGAGTGGTTTCCCCGTAGATGAATCAAAAACTCCGCCATCAATCAGGAAGTCTATATTTCCCCAAAGCCCACTCGGCGGTACAGTCAGTAAGAAATCTGCTAACCGCAGCAATCACGGCAATTATGCTAAAGACGAGAAAGTTCATTGTCCAACTGTTGTTACTGCTGAGGATGAAGAAGGCGACATAGGTTGCTCAGCCAATATCAACTCGCCATTGTGTCCTTGCTCTAATGAAATCAGTCCACAAGATTTACCGCTACGCCCTACACATGATGACAATCCATTGCACCTTGTTGATCTGGTAAGCCTTTCTGCATCAGGTATAAACAAGAATTTATCAGGTCCCGAGCATGAGCTAAAATTGCGTCGACGGTCTGGAAGACAGAGAAAGTCTATTAAGTACAACCAGGAGACTTGTTCAAATTGCCCTGAAAAGGGACACAACAAATCAGGGTGCCGGAAACCAGCGTTTGATGCATCTGGGCCAACCAAGCCTCCACGCACTTGCAGTATATGTCACAGACCTGGACACAATAGACAAACTTGTCCCTCTGGCTATTAACCCTAATCCATCAGGTGATATCATGACCCAGTTTAGAATGCTGCACCAACAAGTTCCTCCGATTTGAGAACCTTTTATCGGCACTCTTAGGTTGATTCATCGACAATGTGTCATTCTACTTTGGTTTTAAGGAAAATGCGTGTAATATGTGATCTATTTAATTTTTCTTTCATTCAGTTGTTTGAGTAGTCCCTGCTTGTAATATCAGCTTACGATAACGGTTCTGTATGTAGGGAAAAATAAACAAATAAAAGTGTTACACGCAGCGGAAGCGATACTAAAGACGATTTAGTGACTTTTAAAATTTTTCCTTTATGAACCTTAAACCCTTTTAATCAATAAACATGCATATATATCAACAAAAGTAAATTACCTCTTGTCGCGTGATCCGATTGACTTACGTCGATGGTAATCCGCAAGACCTTCAATCCGAGCACGAACGTGGATCACCTAGGAGCGTGGTCTCCCTTTCCTTTGAATTGCAAACCTGTGAATGGACCAAACAAATATTTTCTTTTCTTTGTTAGTCACAAAACAATCAAAAGAATGTCAAAATTATTCCGGTCACTTTTGAGTTCTCAATCTTATGATCGAAACTCGCGTGAACCTAGATCGATATCGTATACACAAGCTTATTGATGATTAAGCAATTGTATACTATCAAAGAATAATTTTTCACTCCTTTTTGTCTCTCAAGAATAAAAACTCTCTTAGAATTAAGAAGAAGAAGAAAGAAAATAAAAACTCAAGCACCAATTAATTGATGTGGCCGAACCCTATAAGAACATATATATAGGTTGGCCGAATTTTTCTTCTTTTTCCTTTAGGGTTGCCGAATTCTATGTAGTCTAAGATTAGGGTTGGCCGAATTTCATCATGTCACTTATATAGGGTGACTAAAATTCAACCCTAATTCTTTTTTTAACTTTATAGACTTCAAACCCTAATCCAACTCTTTTATTTTTATTCTTTTATTTGACTAAATAAAAAAGACTCCTTATTTGATTAAATAAATAAAACTAATTTATTTATTTACTTATCAAACAAGTCTTTTACTTTTAGGAAAGATTTGTTTCTTTAATTAAACAATTAATCAATAAATCAATTAATTCTTATTTAATTAAAACAAATGAAACAAAATAATATTTTTAGGTTAAAACCTTAACCTAGCCGCCCCACTTGTACAAGGTTGGGCTTAACATTATTTTCTTATTTCATTTAATCCATTGGACTTTAAATAAAAAGCCCACATGTGAACCAGACCCATTCTTACTAAAAGAAACAAGCCCACATGTCTTTCATTAATATATTAATATAATTGAGCAGCCCATTACTTAAATAATGTGCAAATTATATTCTTAATATATTAAATGCAATTCTAGATGGACCCTTAAATTGGTCCGGTAGAATATATCAAGTGATCCATGCAAGTCCGTGTGGATTGGGGATCTTGGCGGGCCATCTAAATTTAAGCTTCAATAGACATAACCTAATCACAATCAACAAATGATTCACTTAGGTCCGATCCATTAATTTTAACTCATTCCACTAAAGAGCTAAAACTGAACTCTTAAATAAAGATAGAAAAGGAAGATGCTCCTCATTCATACCCTAGACAATCATATTGGAGATAGTGTATCCTCGTGATTAATATCAGTAATCGCCAAGAGTTCATAGACCGCCTATAACTCTCCAAGTTACCATATTTACTCATATGACCACGTTTTGAACTTGGATATTTTGACTTGTCCAGAAGCCATGTTTTCAATAGACACTATTGAAAACTCAACGTTGAGATTTAATATCCAATTACCTCAAAACATCCATATGATGATATTATACTCTCATTTAATTAAATGGAGCCACGATGTCCATATCTATAAATGAAGTCCTCTATCGATTAACAAATGAATATCACCAAATTATCGAGGATAGACTATGCGATATAATCGTACTCATTGATAACTCAAATGATATCACTTGCAACCATAAGTCCATCATTTATCTCAGGATTAAGATAGACTCTCCGATTGTCCTGATAATGAAAAGACTATTATCTATTGACGGTTCTAGATAAAGCTTTTCATTGTGATCCAGTTCAATGCACCCAGTGCACTAGATCCTTTTGCTCGAAGACACTCCGATGATTTTAGACTCATCATATCTCATTTGATCCCACTCAAATGCTAGCAAAAGAATTCTACAACTTTAACAAGATAAAGGTGCCCAACCTTTAACTTAAGTTGTGAACATTATTCAAGACTAACTAAAGAATTGTGTCTACCACATACATATCCAGATGTACGAACAATTCTTCTTTTCCCATAGTCTTTAGACCTTATAATTATTTACTTTGACAATTATAATATAAACTATAAATGCTATACGATTTGTTAAACCAGAAATCACTTTATTAATATGAAAAAGATTGTTAATTACAACATTACACTCTTGCTATTGAGCATAATCCTAACAATCTCCCACTTGCGCTATAGCAAATGTGTCATATCTCTCAAGCCCATATTATCTAGATGCCCATCGAAACTCTTCTGAGGTAGAGCCTTTGTGAAGGGATCCGCTAGATTTTCTGCTGACGCGATTTTGGTAATCGTCACGTCACCTCTTTGAACAATCTCCCTTAAAAGATGATACTTTCTTTCAATGTGTTTACCTCTCTTGTGACTTCTTGGTTCTTTCGAATTAGCCACTGCTCCACTGTTGTCACAGTAGATAGTGATCTGCTTATTCGCACTAGGAACCACTTCTAAGTCAATCAAGAATTGGCGGAGCCAAACAGCCTCTTTGGCAGCTTTGCATGCAGCAACATACTTAGCTTCCATGGTGGAATCAGCAATACAAGATTGCTTGATACTCCTCCATATAACTGCTCCTCCTCCAATAGTAAACACAGCCCCTGATGTGGATTTTCTGGAGTCAGAATCTGATTGGAAATCAGAATCTGTATACCCAACGGGAACCAAATCCCCTCCAGAGTATACAAGCATATTATCTCTCGTTCTCTTAAGATACTTGAAAATATGCTTGACTGCCGTCCAGTGATCAGGACCAGGTTTCGATTGAAACCTGCTAACTATGCCAACAGCAAAACAAATATCTGGTCTAGTACAGAGCATTGCATACATGAGACTTCCAACTGCTGAGGCATATGGAACTCTACTCATGAATTGCTCTTCATGCTCATTCTTAGGAACTTGTTCCTTAGAAAGTTTGATTCCATGTCTGAAAGGTAACATACCTTTCTTGGAATCCTGCATGGAAAACCTAGACAAGATTTTGTCTATGTATGAAGCTTGGGATAATGCAATCGTTCTATTCTTTCTATCCCCTATTACTTGGATACCTAGAATAAAACTTGCTTCTCCTAAGTCCTTCATATCAAATTGTTTTGCTAACCATTCTTTTACTGATGTCAATACACCTACATCGTTTCCAATGAGTAGTATATCATCAACATAAAGAATCAGGAAAACCAACTTGTCGCCTTTAATCCTTTTGTATACACAAGGTTCGTCAGGATTCTGAATAAATCCAAAACCTTTGACAGCTTGATCAAACCTTATGTTCCAGGATCTGGATGCTTGCTTTAATCCATATATGGATTTCTGCAACTTGCATACCTTATCCACTTGGCCCTTTTCAATGAATCCCTCTGGTTGCATCATGTAGATGCTTTCGTCAAGACTTCCATTTAGGAAAGCTGTCTTGACGTCCATTTGCCAAATCTCTAGATCTAAAGATGCTGCAATGGATAAGAGTATCCTAATGGATTTAAGCATGGCCACAGGAGAGAAGGTTTCCTCGTTATCGATACCTTCTTTTTGTGTATACCCTTTAGCTACCAATCTAGCTTTAAAGGTTTCCACCTTTCCATCCATACCTCTTTTCCTCTTGTATACCCACTTGCACCCAATGGGTTTTATCCCTTTGGGCAAGTCTACAAGGGACCAGACTTTGTTATCGAACATAGATTCAATCTAGGATTGCATTGCCTTTTGCCAATGGCGACTATCAACATCCTCCATAGCTTCCTTGTACGTATAGGGATCATCGTCGTCCGGGAGATTCTCCACTGATTCTCCCAGACCGATGTATCTTTCGGGTTGTGTTCTAACCCTCCCACTACGACGAGGAATGGTAGGTTGTTGATCTTGTGTTGGATCGGAACTTACAATTGGGTTAGGTTCTGTAACCTCTCGTGGAATTGTATCTCCTGACATCTCATTCAGGACAATTCTACTTCTAGGCACAAAATCATTCATATAGTCCTTTTCCAGAAATTTAGCATTTGTCGAAACAAATACTTTAAGATCTGAAGGACTATAAAAATAATATCCTTTAGTTTCTTTTGGATACCCTACAAATATACATGTTTCTGAACGGGACTCCATCTTTTCTGTCTTTCCTTTTAACACATGCGCAGGACAACCAAATATCCTTAAGTGTTGTAAACTAGGCTTGCGCCCAGTCCACAACTCATGCGGTGTTTTAGGAACAGACTTAGATGGTACATCGTTTAGAATGTATATAGCAGTTTGTAAAGCATATCCCCAAAAAGAAATAGGAAGCGTTGAATAACTCAACATAGACCTAACCATATCCAAAAGAGTTCTATTTCTCCTTTCTGCTACCCCATTTTGTTGAGGTGTACCTGGTGCAGAAAACTGAGAAACTATCCCATTATCAATAAGATATTGCTGAAACTCACCAGATAGATATTCTCCACCACGATCAGATCTCAAGATTTTTATGTGTTTCTCAAGCTGATTCTCCACTTCAGCTTTGAATGCTTTGAACATGTCAAAAGCATCCGACTTATGTCTCATGAGATACACATAACCAAATCTCGAGTAATCATCCGTGAAGGTGATGAAGTACTCATATCCACCTCTAGCTTGAATGCTCATAGGTCCACATACATCAGTGTGTATCAATCCTAAACATTCAGTGGCTCTTGCACCTTTGGCAGAGAACGTCCTTTTGGTCATTTTACCTTCCAAACAAGATTCACAAGTTGGTAGATCATCAACCTTTAAGTCACTCAAAGGTCCGTCACATACCAATCTTTTAATCCTATTAAGGTTAATATGACCTAAGCGTAAATGCCAAAGATAGGTTTCATCTGTTGATAATTTTACTCTTTTATGATTAGGTTCCGTTATTTCTGTGTCTAACGAGTGAGAGATATTTCTATGCAAAAAGTATAGACCGTTTTCCAATGTACCTTGGCAAATAATTTTGTCATTCTTACTAATAATAAAAACTTTATTAAAAGTAACCGAATATCCAAATTTATTCAAACAAGAAACTGAAATTAAATTCCTCTTGAATTGAGGTACATAATAAACGTCTATTAAATCTAAATGCCTTCTAGAATCCAAATAAACTCTAATATCTCCCACTGCACTTGCAGACACTAACGTTCCGTTGCCCAAGCGCAAATTGATTTCATTCTTACTCAGCTTTCTCCTTTCTTGAAACCCCTGCAAGGAATAACAAACATGATTAGTGGCTCCTGAGTCTATGATCCAAGAATCTGTAGAATCAGCCAAAAAACATGTTTCTAGATAATTCAAATTACCTTCTTCCTTCTTGTTCTGGGACTTTGGGCAATTTCTCTTCCAATGTCCCTTTTCACCACAAAGGAAGCATTTCCCTTTGATCTTGGTTACTTTCTTGGTCTCCTTCTTGATAGGCCCAAGTTGCTTTTTCTTCTGTTGTTTCTTGACCTTTTGACGGGCCTTAACAGTAGCAACTTTACCAACCATATGAATCTCTTGACCTTTGCCTTTCACAAGGATCTTTTCAGCACTTTGAACATCTTGCATCAGGCCTTGTAAGGTGTATTCCTTTTTGTTCAAAGTGTAGTCCAATTTGAACTGATCAAAGGAATCTGACAATGAATTGACAACCATATCAATCTTTGTCTCACCATCTATCTCAGCGCCATGCAGTTCAGCAATGTTGAGATGTGCTATGACTTTCATCATGTGATCTTTCACAGCCTGTCCAGGTTTCATCCTAAGATTCATAAAAGCAGTCACTGCCTCTCTCTTAGTCGTCCTAGACTTCATAGCAAACATTTCCTCTAGAGACATCATTATATCAGCAGCGGACTCCATTCCTTCATGCTGCTGTTGCAACACGTCGGAGATAGTGGCCATAATGTAACATTTTGCCATATCATCTGAAGTCTTCCACTGCTCATACTCATCTCTACACATTATGCTAGATTCATTATTAGGAGCAGGTGGTTTAGGAGTAGTTAGAACAAACTTATGTTTTTCACTTTGCAGCAACAACCCAATTTTCCTTTTCCATGTGACATAATTATCTCCAGTTAAAGTGTTATCTTTCAGGATGTTCATAAGTGATGGGGTCATGATTTCTGAATAAAACAAAACGTATATAAGTAAATAATCATGATAAAGCACTTTTAAATATTTATCTTGAATTAAATAAATAACTCAATCATAAAATTCAACGGTGATCTAACACCCATAAATGTTACGCCTCCTTTGGGAGTTCGCACCATTTACTAGTTAGACTAGGTCCCACCTAATTGTTAACATAACAACCAGCGTTTTCAATTTTAGCCTTGCAATTTTACTGACAAGAACTCTTGGGAGGATATCAATAAAATTACATTGAGTGTGTTACCAAGATATCGACCCTCAATTTTCTCTCACGAAAATCCCTCCTTGGGGAGTAGATCTCGTTTGAGTCCATTGTCTAGTCTATCCTTGTAAGGAAGTATGTTGCTAAATTCCATTCATGGACGCCCCTTGGGGGGATTACCAATAAATAATTAAGCTCAACTAACCTTGGAGGCCATAGGTGTTACAAAAACACCTTCTCCCACTCAATTATTTAAGGCGTGTGATTAAATCCCATAGAATGATTTACCGAGTTATCTAGATGCCAATTTAGATACCTAAATCATTCAATGCATGTTCATACCAAAAGAGATATATGCGTGGCACTCCTATTCTATATGTCATGTTATCATACAATAACAAATATTGTAATATTTAAGCATAAATTAAATAGCAACAATTTTGGCCCATCCTAGAAAATCAAGTAAATTACAATTTGTCAGGAATACAAGATCTTCAGGTGGCCCATCAACCATACGCTCATCCTTCGGCCCAACCCACGGGCGAGCACAACTCACAACCCCATTAAGGGGCTGCCGTGCGCAGCCCATGAGGACTCCAGGGCTGCCGTGCGTAGCCCACCAAGCTTGGGCTTGCCATGCGCAGCCCAATCCACTCCTAGGGTGCGCACGGTGCTCGTTCATGGTTCCGGTAGCTTCGTTTTGCTTCGTGTCTTCGAATCTTCAAGACCTAAACATATTACGGCAGTATATATATAATAAATACTGCAGTATTAATTTTTTTTTTTTTTTTTTTATTCACTGCAGTATTTTTACAAACCAAAAACTGCACATACTAAAAAATAAATAAAAAAAACTGCAGTAACCCTAAAAAATACTGCACATATAAAAAAAATAAAACCTAGCAATCTACCAAGAAGGAATTATGGCGATAATAGACCACCCTTCTTGTTACAACTCCGAAACAAAAATTACATTGAAAATCTAGGGCCAAAATCGAGCAATAACAAACCACATAAAATATATATAAATCCATACATCACATGTAATTATATATTTGAATACCTAGAGTGCCATCTCTTTCTAAACATGCATAATCACAATAAAAAGAAATAGATCCACGTATATATACGTTAATTAATTAAAAGGGTTCAACCTAGGCTCTGATACCAATTGTAGGGAAAAATAAACAAATAAAAGTGTTACACGCAGCGGAAGCGATACTAAAGACGATTTAGTGACTTTTAAAATTTTTCCTTTATGAACCTTAAACCCTTTTAATCAATAAACATGCATATATATCAACAAAAGTAAATTACCTCTTGTCGCGTGATCCGATTGACTTACGTCGATGGTAATCCGCAAGACCTTCAATCCGAGCACGAACGTGGATCACCTAGGAGCGTGGTCTCCCTTTCCTTTGAATTGCAAACCTGTGAATGGACCAAACAAATATTTTCTTTTCTTTGTTAGTCACAAAACAATCAAAAGAATGTCAAAATTATTCCGGTCACTTTTGAGTTCTCAATCTTATGATCGAAACTCGCGTGAACCTAGATCGATATCGTATACACAAGCTTATTGATGATTAAGCAATTGTATACTATCAAAGAATAATTTTTCACTCCTTTTTGTCTCTCAAGAATAAAAACTCTCTTAGAATTAAGAAGAAGAAGAAAGAAAATAAAAACTCAAGCACCAATTAATTGATGTGGCCGAATTTTTCTTCTTTTTCCTTTAGGGTTGCCGAATTCTATGTAGTCTAAGATTAGGGTTGGCCGAATTTCATCATGTCACTTATATAGGGTGACTAAAATTCAACCCTAATTCTTTTTTTAACTTTATAGACTTCAAACCCTAATCCAACTCTTTTATTTTTATTCTTTTATTTGACTAAATAAAAAAGACTCCTTATTTGATTAAATAAATAAAACTAATTTATTTATTTACTTATCAAACAAGTCTTTTACTTTTAGGAAAGATTTGTTTCTTTAATTAAACAATTAATCAATAAATCAATTAATTCTTATTTAATTAAAACAAATGAAACAAAATAATATTTTTAGGTTAAAACCTTAACCTAGCCGCCCCACTTGTACAAGGTTGGGCTTAACATTATTTTCTTATTTCATTTAATCCATTGGACTTTAAATAAAAAGCCCACATGTGAACCAGACCCATTCTTACTAAAAGAAACAAGCCCACATGTCTTTCATTAATATATTAATATAATTGAGCAGCCCATTACTTAAATAATGTGCAAATTATATTCTTAATATATTAAATGCAATTCTAGATGGACCCTTAAATTGGTCCGGTAGAATATATCAAGTGATCCATGCAAGTCCGTGTGGATTGGGGATCTTGGCGGGCCATCTAAATTTAAGCTTCAATAGACATAACCTAATCACAATCAACAAATGATTCACTTAGGTCCGATCCATTAATTTTAACTCATTCCACTAAAGAGCTAAAACTGAACTCTTAAATAAAGATAGAAAAGGAAGATGCTCCTCATTCATACCCTAGACAATCATATTGGAGATAGTGTATCCTCGTGATTAATATCAGTAATCGCCAAGAGTTCATAGACCGCCTATAACTCTCCAAGTTACCATATTTACTCATATGACCACGTTTTGAACTTGGATATTTTGACTTGTCCAGAAGCCATGTTTTCAATAGACACTATTGAAAACTCAACGTTGAGATTTAATATCCAATTACCTCAAAACATCCATATGATGATATTATACTCTCATTTAATTAAATGGAGCCACGATGTCCATATCTATAAATGAAGTCCTCTATCGATTAACAAATGAATATCACCAAATTATCGAGGATAGACTATGCGATATAATCGTACTCATTGATAACTCAAATGATATCACTTGCAACCATAAGTCCATCATTTATCTCAGGATTAAGATAGACTCTCCGATTGTCCTGATAATGAAAAGACTATTATCTATTGACGGTTCTAGATAAAGCTTTTCATTGTGATCCAGTTCAATGCACCCAGTGCACTAGATCCTTTTGCTCGAAGACACTCCGATGATTTTAGACTCATCATATCTCATTTGATCCCACTCAAATGCTAGCAAAAGAATTCTACAACTTTAACAAGATAAAGGTGCCCAACCTTTAACTTAAGTTGTGAACATTATTCAAGACTAACTAAAGAATTGTGTCTACCACATACATATCCAGATGTACGAACAATTCTTCTTTTCCCATAGTCTTTAGACCTTATAATTATTTACTTTGACAATTATAATATAAACTATAAATGCTATACGATTTGTTAAACCAGAAATCACTTTATTAATATGAAAAAGATTGTTAATTACAACATTACACTCTTGCTATTGAGCATAATCCTAACACTGTATTGTTTGACGTTAGGTGTAATTGCCCCTTTATTTACAAACCTGAATCGGGTAGGTTCTCCTCCAGTCTGGTCTCTTCCCAAAGAATTTGTAGGCTACTTATCCCCTTAAAAACATCACCGAAAAAGTTACCTGATCTACTTATAAAGATTTTGCAATCCTAGATGGCTAATATGTGCTTATATTTACAAGGGATGTTCACGGATCTCTTCTTGCATAGCAACCACAGGTAGGCACAGGTATTTTCATTTATTATTAGGTCTCAAGTCTCAACAATCTAGTTCAAATCTAAGGGGAACAAAAAACACACAGATTCCTGATCCATTAACAAGTACGAAATGAGAACTTCATGTACACAATCTTGTACCCCACATCGGACTACGTTGTTTATGCTGTGAATTTGATAAAAACAGCCTTTATGAGTTACCAACGCTATAGTTTTTTTTTTTTGTTTTTTTTTTTTGTCAATCCCCTTTAGCTTATGGTCGTGTAATTCGTTAGTGCAAAATCCTCCTAGTTTAATCTGCATGCTTCATGTTTGTCTTTTCTTAGCGTGTGTATTAGATCGTGTAATCTATTGTTGTTGATTTTAATCGTGTAAGGAATTTATTCTGCTACCGTGTTTCGTATAAGTTTTTTGTCTTTTCCTTGCGTAAAGAATGTTGTTGCATGTTTGTCTTTTCTTAGCCTGTGTATTAGATCGTGTAATCAATTGTTTTAGATTTTATCGTGTAAGGAATTTATTCTGCTACCGTGTTTCGTATAAGTTGTTTGTCTTTTCCTCGCGTAAAGAATTTTGTAGTATTAAGGATTATTTTTACTTTCCACAGACAACATTTGAATCCATTGCGAACCATGCAACTTGGGTGTAGAAAGACTTGTCCAGATATACCCCACCGATGATTTTCTTGTTCGAACAATGCATAAACATTGTCTCCAAATACAGACGAGACGATGATATCTTCGATTAGAGGTTCTTATTCTTATTAGTTATTATATATTGATTACTCTATTGGGCTTCGTTTGGTAAAAGACGTTTTCTTTTAGTAAGATGGGCTTTTATCCACCTTCAGGACAACAATCTTATCTGATCCATCCGATTTCCGATATTGCGTTTTGACTTTTATACAGCAAGAGTTATTTTCGTTATCTTATGCACAGTAGATCTTTTATAGTATATATGTTGACCAATACAGTCGTCGCTCGTTTTGCACACTGTACTTTCATTTATTTAAATTTTTTGGTTCAGCTACTATACACTGAGTAATGCTATTGGACCCAAAAAACCAACCCAAATTCTAACCCAAATGCCATGTGGCAACATCACACGCAACATGGGCCCACGTCACTCTTTCCAAGATCTTTCCAAGATCCCATGTGATGTTGCCACATGGGTTTGGTTTAAAAATTTGGGTTGGTTTTTTGGGTCCAACAGGTTTACTCTTATTGATACTAGTATACTTCGTGGATTAGTTTTTTTTTTTTTTTTTTTTGATTACATCAACGACCACCGGGACCAGCGAGATGGGGCTCTACAAGCACGGCTCGGACACGTAACTCCCATAAGGGGAGAGCACACCCACACGAAGGTGGGACAAGACCCACACATATGGTGGGAAAACCTCCATATACACACCAAGCCAGGATTCGAACCTTGGTGGCGAAGACTCTAGGCCAGCGAGGCATAGGGCCCGTGTGTATACTTGCTGGATTAGTTATTGGGCATTAGATTGAAATTGAAGGGTAAATAAAAACAAAACATTAAAATGCTCAGGATTTTACTTCTCTTCTTCCACTGAACCCTGTCAGCAAGGCAAAAGTAAAATTTATCCCAAACAAGCACAAGAAAAAGAGGGGGGGGGGGGGGGGGGGGGGGGTGGGAAACCGACTCTATGTCTCTATCTCTTCGCCACTAATTATATAGTCAGTTTCAATTATAACCCTTATTCAATGGTGGAGCCAACCCCACACAACCTTTATGCCTTTCTATGTCGCAAATGCATCGTCGTTAACCTTGGATTATTGTTTTTGATTTCCCATGATGTACGACTGAACTTACCATTTGCACACGATAGTTGTATCACACTATCACCATTCACAGGACCAAATTATTTTATGAATTGTGAGATATCCAGTTTGGATGTACTTCAGAGTTCAGATTTGTTATAGAGAACATAAAAAAATGGGTAATACACTGAAACCTTTGAATCCGTATCATCCGTCCAACGTTGAACGGTGAAGGTGAATCTCACGTAAGAATAAAAACATGATTGACGAATGATGATGTATTTTGTTGTATTGGAAACACAAAGAAAACAAAAGCAGTACCGAGGGAGATGAAACTGCAAGTACTTAGAAAGGTCTGCACATATCTGGGATTAACCTACACAAAATTCACAACTATTAATCTAAAAATGGAAACCACGGCAGTAGAGGTAGCGAATCTACAGGTACCAAGGTTTTAATCGCAAACCAAGCAAATAACCAGCAAAAAACAACAAACAGAAAGGCAAATTTCGTAGATTACACAATAACAACGATAATCTAAAAGCGTTAACTGGATTTACAAAAAATTCCTTGAAGTTGATGTCAGATCTTTCAATGAAAAAGGTCGGCGTCAGCGGTTGAAACGGTCGCGGAGAGAAACAGCTTTCCGTGGTTTATCTATTCTCTTCAAGGCCTCCACATCTGTCTCCAGTTGATCAACACGGGCCTCCAAAGAAATCCTTCCTGCTATTTTCTTAGAAGAATTTTTTTTCTTTACTTTGTTTAATGCTATGAACTCGTCCAGCAGCAGTTTGATAGCCTCAGAGCTTCTACTTACCTGGGAAACCACTCGATACCACCTGCCTAATTCGTTCTCATCGTGCGACGACTCGGACTCCATATCTCTGGTATAATGCGAAGTAGCGAAAGGTAGATAAACTCTAACAGAAGGGTTCACGTAATGCTGATTACGGCTTACCCCCATTTTAAAGGTTAATTGTAAGCATTACCCCCTCTCAGAAGCGACAGAATCTTGCATGCACCCGGTGCATTGCAGCCAACCAATGGGTGCATGCCATGTGGCAAGGACAACAATCAAATGTGGAGAAAATCTTGGCTGGGACGGTCCCATACACGTGGCCATGGGACCGTCCAATGAGAGTGTGCCACAAGTGTACCACATACTCTGCACATGCTTCCAATGTATATGTGGCGCACTCTCATTGGACGGTCCCATGGCCACGTGTATAGGAGCGTCCCAGCCAAGATTTTCTCTGAAATGTGTTCTCCCTGCCACGTGGCATGCACCCATTGGCTACGGTGCATTGCACCGGGTGCATACAAGATTTTCTCAAAGAAGCATGACATGTGTCCATTGGGAGTAAAATTGTCCACCCAAATATAGTGTTTGGACAAATTTACCCCCTAATGGACACATGTGACACCATTTTTGGACAGTTGATTTCAGTCAGATTACTTAAACGAGCATGAACCCAACTCGATATATTGCATCCTAAATTCCTAATGAATGGGAGCATACCATGTAGCATGGATAACTCATTTGATTGCTTTTCCTTCCCATTTGGCATACACCCATTTGGGCGATGGATTGGTTTTGTTAAATAATGTACTATACATACATATACAGATATATAGAAATGATCAAGCCAATGCGCACCGATGTAAATTTATGGTCCATGATATTGGATGTCAACCACTATTAGCTAACATCCTTTGACTGAAGTGCGTATGCACTTTTCTAAACTAGTTGCTCACATTCAATGTCCTCATGAAGTTATATCATTGTGCACTAACCAGATCCTGACTTTATAATTTCTAGACGTCCAACCATAGCCATACATTCACAGCGGGCCCATAACCTGACATTAACAAATACCCACAACCAATACGAATGTGTGGTTGTAGGCGGATGTCCTGAACTTATAAAGTCAAAACGGCCCTAATTATAGTAGTATTATATATACAGTCTCGTTCCCATGCGGACGTCATGATATAACCTCGTGAGGATATTGAATGTGAGCCAGTAGTTTTAATAAGTGCATACACACTTGAGTCAAATCATGTAAAACTAGTGACTTACATTCAATATCCTCGTGAAGTTATTTTAGGATGTCCCCATTTGAAAAAAGTCCTTATCGCAATATGCTAGGTAACCCAGACCCAGTATCCATTTGTTTGAGTTTTCAAGCAAATAGGTTTTGTGATGCTGTAGTTGTTTACGATGAGAAGAACAAATACAGTATTAATACGATTAGGGTTTCAATAGAAGACACAATTTGAAATAAGTTTTTTATTTATGGGAAATTATTAGTCTCCCCCCTGTAGTTTGCCGTATTCTCCAGTCTCCCCCCTATAGTTTCAAAATTCTCCAATTTCCCCCCTCCCATGCACAAATACAACCATTCTCACCATATAAAAATAGGCATGGGAGTGGGGAAATTGGAGAATTTTGAAACTAGATAGGGGAGACTGGAGAATACGGAAAATTATAGGGGGATAATGATAATTTCCCTTTATTTATTTGTGAGCAACTAGGTTTTTTTTTTTTTTTTTTTTTTTTTTTTTTTTTTTTTTTATACAATAAATTGAAGTTGAAGTAAAAAATTTCTAATACACGGTATTTTAAGTAAAGTAATTCCAACAGGCAACCGTTGGCAAATCGTGTAGGCTTTTTTAAAAAAAAAAAAAAAAATTCCGTGTCAGTGTAGGCTGTGTAGGTACTATTTTTAGATTCGTCAAAGTTGTACACGTGTATAACCTATATAAAAAATTTAGGTTTGGAAATCGGTTCTCCTCTCATTTTCAATATTTTGTCCTCGTTCAATTACAAAACATCATATCGACTCTGGTGTGGACGCCGTTTTCGGATGGTCAAATACAACTTCAACTACTCCCCTATACTTAATTGTCAATTCAATCAGTATTATTAGGTTGGGCCACACCCCCATGAGCAATTTTCTTCATCATTACCCATACCCTATTCGTACAGAACTAAATCTGTGACCTGCAAATAGGGTGGGTAGAGTACAGTCACAGGCAATTATGGTAACCTTTACAAAGTCGCTTTTTTTGGGGGGAAGGGGTTTGGGTCAATGACCAATATATAGTTGATACGACACTTATAATGGGAGCAAGTGAGACGTCAAAATCCGATGGGTTATCCCACAGATTTACTAAATCGTCCATTGTAATCTACAGCCGTCTCAACGTAACGTATATCAAGGTTTGATTGTACACATCTGGCTCGATGGCAAACGAAATTAACCATAACCATAATGTGAAGGGTTGTACAACAGACATTGTAAACCCTCATCTCCAACCCTAAAACCTGATTTGGTGCAACCGTTGGAACTATAATGGTGCAACTTGCACAGTATTTGAGATGTTGCCACATGACATTTGGGTTACAATTTGGATTGGATTTTTTTGGTACCCAATAGCATTACCCTTTTTTTAAACATCTAGCCAATATTTTATTAAATATGGGTCAAACTGTATATAAGTCAAACTTTAGGGATGAAATAATAAACAAAAGTTAATGTCATTCATCCGGCAACCGAAGACTGTTGCGCCAGGGTTCCCTTTAGACTCTGTATGAAGCTGGAATTAAGTGCATACTATTTCCGCTTGGATGGAAACCAATTGTCGTTCTATGTTATGTTTGAAGAATGTTGTATTTTGCCTATGGGTTTGAGAAATCCACCCTGAACAATCTGACACCTTCGGACATATTCCCACTTCTACATATGAAGTGAGAATTTTTGGATTTCATCGACATTTAAACGGCTATAGTCTATAGATAATAATTAACATTATTCTGAAGCAAAATAAAGTTAAGCTACCTTGTTTTATGCGTCTGAATGGGAGCATTTTTATCAACATCGACAGTTCTCGACACCTTCCTCGATTTACAAGTGAAGTTGGGGAATGGTGTTCTTCTACATGTTAAACTTAACAGGACAATTGGTGTTCAAACTAAGAACGGTGTTGAGTACATCTCAAAATTAACCGTGTCTTAGGGTTGTTCGAATAGTTTGATAACTGTAGTGAAATGTGAAAACGTACAAGTTTTTTTCTGAATTTGAACTCCACGGCAAGTTTCCGATTATAGCTTAGAAAACCCTTCAGAAGGGACATAAGTTGTTAAGATTTTACAACTCAAAATCATCAGATGATTACACACACAAACGAGGTATGTCTGGAAGTTTTTAACATGGGATATCTAAATCCAATTACAAAAACAACAGGCGTTTTTGAAAACATAAAACAAATGGCAACAGCAAACCTAAGTACCTTACGTCAAACGGTATTTGCAAGTCCTAAAATGGATTGTAGGAACAAAACAAACAAAACAAACATCACCTGCAAAAACATGTTTGGTGGCGCTATGGCGTTGACTCGGTGAGTGTGAACGTATTAATGCCTTGAGCCCGAAGGGCGATTCTTAAATAACGTACAGCCCTCTTGACGCCGAAGACGGTCGACGAGAGACGTCGACTTGGTATTCTTTAACCTGTAAACATCCCTCTCCAGTTCCGCGACGCGAGATTCAACAACTGTTGATCGAGAACGGGACCGTGCTTCGTTTCTTTCCACAACTTTCTTGTATTCAATTGTAACATCCAGGAGGTCTTTCAGAGAGTCGCAGCACCTGCTTACGCAGAAAATCAGTCGATCCAATATGGTGGATTCGTTCTCATCATCAGACTCCATCTCTACAGTCATAAGTAATTTATTTATTTTTTTCCAAGCTCTACAGACCGAAGTTACCTGTTAACGAAATCTGACTCTGAACATATGTTTTTATAGGGGGGCACACTGCGGCACAGGCGCACAGCCCACTCATCTGCGGAAACATTAACACATCCTTGTCCCATTTCCCTAAGTTTAAATTCTAGTATAATGGTCAAATAGAAATCATCTGTGTTATGTATATAACAATATCATCGATCAAGTAAACGAAATATATTTATTGGTTGTCCACATGTTGTCCATAATTTTAGATGGTATTACATGTCCATAATTGCGTTATTATGTATTTATTGTTTTTCATGTTTTAGTAAAATTATCTCATATTATTTTTTTGAATTATATAATTATATTAATATATTAATATATATCTAATTATCTATATATACAATAATGCTAAACATCCCACTTAAAATCCCACATTTTTCATCCCACTACATGTGGCATGTGAGGTGTCAGATTATAAGTGGATACACATTAATGACACCTACCCCATGTATCCACTCACAATTTAACACCTCACATGCCACATGTAGTGTTGAGTTATATATATTTCTCCAATTTTTTCACAAGCTTTATATTTAACAAAATTGGTATACTTAGTTGTAATGCTTTAAAATTTATCAAATTTGATTTATCCATATATATTAGAATGAACTTATCATATAAATCGATGTGATTTCATGAAGGTGTGGACAGAACTTGAAGTGAGGGATCCCTTAGTTGACGGTTAATCTAATACAATTGGAATTATGGATGGCAATTAAACCCGATCTCATGGGACCCGCCCGAACCCAACCTGCTTGACGAGGGTTTGGGTTTGAAAATCGTACCCGTCATGAGTTCCGATTCAGGTACAGATTTGGAAAAAATTCTATACCCGAACCCGCATACCCGCGAACAATAAAATCTATATAATATTTTATTATTTCAAATATTGTAAATTTAAACCAAAATAAAAACTTTTTAATTATATAGAGAATAAAATGTAAACATTTCAATATATTAAGTGTTTTTATTCTTTAAAATCATAATATTACATATATTTAAATAGGGGAAAAAAATATAGAAATAATTTCTTAAAAAAAAAACATTAATTGATGGGTTCGCGGGTTCACGGGTTCATGGGCGGGTTTGGGTGTCCTAACACCCAACCCGAACCCGTTTATTGTCGCGGGTTCACGGGTGGGTTTGGTAGACATAAAATTTCACGGGTTTGGGTTTGGATTTTGCCAAACCTGCCCGAACGCGCCCCATTACCATTCCTAATTGGAATGCACTGTTGTGATTTGTATGGAGAATTCTACGGGCATGTAAATACATGTACATAATTCTTGAACATTGTAGATACATATAATAAAATATATGAATCCTATAGTAATTATAACTTTTTAAACCTAATACAATACAACTTTTTAGCTACCCACGAATTATGGTTACTTAATTTTGTTTGAATTTATATTAAATAATTGATTATTATTTTAAACTTATATTATTTGTAATATTTTTAGTTTGCCATACCAAACATATCACATCAATAAACCATTAAATCTCAAATTTCCAACTATGTATTAAAATAGTCCTTTTATTAATATCATTCATTTTATTTTATCCTCACTATTTTTCTGTATTTTATATGTTTAATTTATGTAGATTCATTAAATCAATAATTTACTTTAATTAGAATAATAACAAAGTCAATATCATGTCTAGTAATATTTATTAATCAATTATTCTGTATTAAATTAAAATAATATAAAGATATATTAAGGCTTGAATTGTTTCGACTATATTCGATTAAACTCAGATTTTCTACGACTAATTAAAGAATTAAGGTTCTCTATGCAATCACATACCTACAAGTAACAAAAACGATTTTCATATTTTGAATTTTTTTAATATTTTATTTTAAAAACAACTTACTTGTGTTTTCTGTTTTTTTAATTCATTTATTTAAAATTATTTATTTATTTATATACATACACATGGGGTTTTTGTGTTGCTTCAGAAAGAATGGAGATAGATAAATACAGATTTTTATTGGAGGATATAGAGGTTAATATGGTAATTAAAAATTTAGGAGAGTATTTCATATGTAATATGATATCTAATTATTTATTCAGGAGAGATAATTTATTTACTTATTAATTTAATTCAAATAAGATAAAAAATAAATTATTGTAACAACATTAACCGTCGTTAGAATTTTTCTAAATTTTAATTATGGGAATGGAGATTTCATAGAAAAAAATGTGGTAGCATAAAAAATTGGATTGTCAAAAAAGCTCTCCAGATTACAAAAGAACTAATTGTCAAAATTTTCCTCGTCTAAATTATTTTATTTTTTATTTTTTATTTGTTTGATTTTTTTATAATACAACAACTACCGAGATCGGCCAGAATGGGCTCTACAAACGCAGCTTGGACTACAGCTCCCACACCGGGGAGACCGAAGCTCCCGGAATCTGGACAGAACTATAATTTTGAACTTCATTTTTGCGTGTGAAAAAACCCATCCAATACCCGTACATAAATAACATATATTAAGTTCATGTTTCCGAGTTAATTCTCCAGTTCCTACGTGGCCAATGTATTTTGTCGATACTGGCTTGCAATCTGAAATTGTTGCCTACATAATAAACCCATCTTCTTAATATTATTATTTATTTTTATATATTACATTAGTACTGTCGGGATTTGCCGAGATCAAACAATACATGTGCGGCCCAGATATCTACTCCCATAACAGTAGATAACTGCTTCCCAAAACCCGGGCAGAAAAACTCCCCACACCTGCTTCTAAAATGTGCATGGTGGATCATATACAGTAAACCACATATGTGGAAGAGGTGCACTGCCAGCTTTGCTAAGAGGTGATGTGCACTCTTGATCTTACCTGGATTATGGTATCTTTTGAACATATCTAATCCACTGATGTTTATATTTGCCTGTAAAGATATGTGGTATACTGGTATGCTATGCCGGACCCAGGAATTTTACACTGTTAGGGTATTTGAATAAATTACAATCGCAATTATATGATAAACGTTTCAAAAATTTAACATCATAGTAAAATAGTTTTTTTTAAATTTTTTATTTTTGAATTTTTAATTTTTATAGATAAAATTAAATAAATAGAACACTTACTCAAATGAATTAAATAATCTTACATTCAAAAGAAAATAAAAACAAGAAAAATTATTTATTATTAAATAATAACAAGAAAAAATATTTAAAAAATAATAATAATAACAAGAAAAACAACATAAATAATGAAAAAAATTAAAAGAATAAATTAATCTAAATTTATAATAAGAAATTTTGTTTTGCATTATAATGAATTCAATTTTAACTATTACTAGACATGTTTTTAAATTTTTTATTCTTCAAACTATTGGTAAATTATTGATTTATTGATTCTAAATAAATTACAACTATAAAATAAAGAAAAATACTAAGGATAAAAAAAAATAAAATAATCATAGTAATAGATTGACCATTTTAATTCAATAAAGTAAAATCTGATATTTTTAGCTTTATTGATTGGGCATGTTAGTTACGTCAAATTAAAACTATTTGATATAGTAAAAATTGAAAATAATAATATATAATTTCATATAAAAATAAATTGAATTAAATAAACACACAGTAATGGTAGTTAAGAAATTGACAACGACGGAATAGAGAAAATGAATCGGAAAAGATGATAAAATAAATAAGATATAAAATAAAAAATTTGAAGATAAAGTTGAATGAAAAAAGGCACATAAAAAAAATTATAGAACAAAAAATGTCATTAACAACAGTACCCTTGAGATGAGACTCGATCCAAGCACCTAAGTCTAAAATTAAGATCCACCACCCGCCATACCACCAACAACTTGTTGTTATCGATTTTTAATTAATATGTATATATACAATGTAAACAGAAGAAATTTTTTTTTTTTTAAATATTGAGGTAGGGCACTACCCCACATGGTCTCCACGTGGGTCCGCCCAATGTACGTCCTTTGGGAGTGGATAGTGTAATCTTCTAGTTTAATTCTCATCGTGTCATCAGCCAGAGTATTCTCATCATGTAATGATGTTGCCACTATCAGAAACCTGTCAACCAATCAGTTAAGTTGAAATCAGTCGATGACGGAAAATCAATTCGGTTCCCTATTCACACTGACCGAAGAACTGATCCTGAAGTTTGTACTCGATGGATGTGCCGACCCAGTCCATCGCATTTTCATTATTACTGTCCATTGGGTGGTCACATCAAGGAACTGTTCTCACTGTTTTACAGTGGGTGCATTCAGTTTAATTAAACATTTTTGGATTAGGATAATATTTAGTAACTTATTTAAGTTTTAATATAACAGGGGGAATTTTAGCCTACAAGGTTATCGAAAATGGTCTTACTTTAACTTCTTGTTTATCGAGTATTTTTAATATTCAATATACAGCATCTCCAATCCTATCATGCAATAGCATTTGGAGAAAAAGAGTGCCACATAGGGTAAATATTAAAAAAGTTAGAAAAACTCTCCGAAGCTGTTATCTAAGTTCAATATGGAGATGATGTGGCCAAAACAAAAGTTATATGGAGTTGCTGACTAGGATTCCTAACTCTTTCCACCAACAAGATTAAATCTCGTTTAATTGTAAAATTAAAGAGGAGACAGAGTGTAATAATTGTTTTATTATGATTGGACATCAAATGGATGTATATTTGACTTTAGATAATTGCTTTGGAGGTGTGAATCTGCATTTCTTTAAAAAAAATTAAAAAGTGGTTGTAAATAGGTCGTTGCTTTTCATTTTCAGAAAGAGCTGAACAATAAACTGGTGGCTTTCCCTAGTGTACCGCCCGTTCAGTTTACGATATATTTAATAAATGTTTATTTAAGATAAGTTTAATGGTTCAATTAAGATTTAAGGCACAATGGTTCATTTAAAATGTCAAGGTATTGGAAAGGTTACAATGGTTCATTCTTCAATGAAATTAATGTAAGAGGTGACTCTTCAGTTTTCACTGATATGGGTCATATTCTTCCACTATAAATATGTCAATTGCTGAGTTATATTTTAGTCAGAAATCTCTTGAAAAGCTTACAAGTGGAAATGGAAGCAAATGGCATGAGCCTTCACAGGATGAATGCCATTTCAGAAGTGATGCGTGAAAGGATTGCAAAGGCTGAGGAGACCATCGCCAAGGAGCGTGAAAATGCAAAACGGCTACGTGATGATTATACTCTTCTGATGGGGAAATATCATAATCTTGAAGCTGAAATCATCAACTTACATGTAGCGATTGAAGCAAGGGACAACGAACTGAATGGCCTCTACCAACTTGTTGAAAAAATGCAGAAGAAGTTGATGGACTTCAACATTCCACCATCACCCTGAATTCAATGTTTTTTTTTAATGTTTTTTCACATGCTGTACCCCCCGTCTATATAAATGGAAGTTATCGGTTCGTCATTATATTCCTTCATTACTCATACCAGTATAACAGAACAAATAAAATGGTCCTTCATTACTCATACAAGCAGCACAGAACAAATAAAATGCTCCTTCATTACTCATACCAGCAAAACAGAACAGAACAAACAAGATCTTTCAAACAATCTTGCATACCAAAACTCCCAAAATAATTAAACACGAATACACATAAAAAATATGATAATATATAATATATAATATATATATAAATACATTATAATATATATAGATATATATATAATAATATATATTACTAATATATATAAATACATATTATATATATAATATAGGATATAATTATTTATATATTATATAATAATATAATATAATATATTATATAAAAAATATAATAATATATATTAAATATATATAATACAGTCTCTGCTACATTATTATGATATAAAGTAATATATATAAATACATATTATATAACATATATATATATATATATATATATATATATATATAATGGGGCAGGATCCATGGCCCCATCTTTTTACACAATTTTTGACACAATTCCTTGGCCATTGGATATTGCTTCTTTCAAATAAATGAGATATATATGTATTATATATCTATATTATAGGAATTCTTCTTAGGCCTTACAGATCTTACCCATTGATTAAATTATGGGGGCCCCGCAAAAATCTCAACGATCGGCACTATCCTATGATGAAGGGGTATCAATGGAAGTATGTACATGGAGTTTCGAGATAATCAAACGGTCGAACAAGTACATCCATACCCATTACACTAGATATACCATATACCAAACAACCCTTTCAAATATTAACCCCTAAGTGCCTAAGAGTTTTTTCACAACCTTATAAGTGGTTCTAGTTGCTTGAATCGATCTCCCGTAATACATTTACACTTCCGAAATCGAGTCTGATGGGTGCACACCGCCTTTTTAAAACATTCTGACCAATCGGAATAAATAAATAAAATATTAAAAAATTTATTTAAATCGAAATTCAATCCACAATGGGCCTAGGAGTTGTTCTTAAGCTTACAGTACCTATTCCAAGGCCTTTAGGGTGCGTTTGGTACGCGGGACAGGACGGGACTATTTTCTCTTGTCCTGCGTTTGGCGCACCAATAGCTTGGGACGGGACGGGACAAGGTGGGACAAAATTCACCAAAAATCTAATCACCCTCCAATTTTTTCAAGTTAGAAATAATAATATGTTATTATTAAGTATTCAATATTAGTCTCATTTTAAAGATCTATATGAGACCCTTCTAATGATATAATTTATAAATTAAAACGTTGACAGTTGATTTCAGTTCTTTTTATAATTAACACCTTTTAACTTTTGTTTTCAATATTTGGGGTTTCACCCTTGAAATAGTGGAGTGCAACTTTACTCACCCCTTTAACTAGAGGTAAACATTACCCCCCATCTCAGGTGTTGCCACGTGTCCCAAACCTTGGGTTAATTTTTGAGTTTGAGTTAAGTTTAGGACACGTGGCAACACCTGAGGTGGGAGGTAATGCTTACCTCTAGTTAATGTGGGTGAGCAAAATTGCACTCGAAATAGTGTCTTCCCCAGTTCCCCTCTTCTCAGTTCCCAATCACCCTTCAAATATTATCTTCCTCACTCTCAGTCTCACACCCTCACAACCTCCTTATATAGCTCCACCTGTGTTTATTGTAAATCCGCCCTTGAATCTCCTGTTTCCGTTCTTCAAACCCAACAGTTTTGTGCGCCTCTAGTCAACATGCTTCCTTCCTCACTTCGTGTAAAGTGTTTGCTTCCATGCTACATCTCTTCTCAATCACCCTCCACCCGTGTTTTACTTTTGGTTCCGGTTTAGATTGTTTGTTTCACCTTTGAATTTTGAGTTAGGTTTCTTCGATTGGCCAGGTAATGGAGCATAAATTCTCGTTGGAAGATACTGCGGTTCCTATTTCTTGGAAAGGAAGAAGACCTCCGGGGAGGCCACGGTATAAAAGTATGGCCAAAAAGTGCGTATTCATAGCGAACCCCTTTCTTGTTCAAGTGGCGAACAGAGACATCCATCACTATGATGTTCGGTGGATGAGACATTGATATTTCTGATGAAAGCACTAGGTGACGACGTGGTCAATTGCGTGGAGAAGGTTTGGAGCATCCAAAGCATTCCATTGATGCTAGTGTATCTGCATAATTTTTGGTAGATATGTTGGAGTATGATAATAGGGAGCTATGAGCCACTAGTAATGAAAATAATGTATGGATCGTGTAAGTGTTATGTTCAGAAAGCTATTATATATTAATTTTCTGATGAAGTTTTCGAATTGAATATACATGGTTGCACATTACAAAGAACTACCATTGCACATTATACTATTGAAATTATTTATTTTAATTTTTCATTCATACAATATATCCCATACATTATCCCGTACTTAAAAGTTGGTGTTCGGCCGTTTGAATCCCCACCGTGAGTAAATGAAATGAATACTTACATCTGTATATCTGTTATCAATAATGCTAGAGGACCCAAAAAAAGGACCCAAATTTTGGACCCAAACCTATGTGGCAACATCACATACAATATAGGCCCACGTCACTCTTCCCAAAGATCCCATGTGATGTTGCCACATAAGTTTGGGTCCAAAATTTGGGTCACTTTTTTGGGTTCTCTAGCATTATTTGTCTGTTATTGGGTTACCGAAAATTTCGCAAATGAATTTTCATCGCATTCAAACAATTGTCATTATCACTTTCATTAAGATGTTCTTTTACGCAATTTACCCAACTCAGTATGTAACACATGCAGTGTAATAAATCATTGCAACATTTGCACAACGCAGTGTACAAGATAGTAAACCTTATTTATATTGTAACCAACCCTCTCCGGGTGACATAGAGACATAGACATTACATACTACGATTAGTTTCGAACCAGATGTGTTGAATCCGGTTTCATGTTCGAAATCAGTCATTTTCTGTCGTTCAATCTCGAGGGTCGATCGAGTAATATCCTAATGCTTTGTTTTAACCTTTCTATAATTCTATGTTCGTGCCTTAATCAGATAGGGGTTAACGTACCGAATCTAATTTGATGCTGACAAAATTGATTTTGCTTGCTTTGTAGAGCATAATGACGTTTGACGTGATGGCCCATACAGATTTTGACAACCCAATAACCAATGGCCACGCTTTTCTGGCGCAATGGCGGTCTACAAATAGTCAAATACACTCATTACCTCTTCGTGTAGGCGTGTAGCCTTGCAAAACAGGAAAGGACGGTTGAATACTTGAATATATGTTAATCAATTTAAATTGCGTCATCAAATCATATCATATCATATATATATATATATATATCATATCATCGGTCCCGATTCTATCAGTGCATCCTGATACAACTTTATCAGGATATTGAATGTGAGCCACTCATTTATAACAGTGATTTGACAAGTGCGCACATGCCAAGTCAAAGTATGTTAAACGACTGGCTCACATTCAATATCCTTATATAATTCTATCAGGATGCAATGATAGGTTAATTTCCGTGTATATATATATATATATATAATGATAGAGTTTCACAGTTGCACTTAATAATGAATTTACAATTTCAAAAATGCCTTAATTATATCAATGCATGCACTTAATTAATAACTAATGAACTTACTGTAAGGTTCACTATTTGTATTGGCTTGATTCCATTGCAAAACACTCTATGATTGTATTAGTTGTTGCTTAGGACATTATTTGAAGAAAGGAAGCTCAAAGAGTGAAGAGCAACATCTAGTGCAAAAGTCGTCTTCAAGAGGTGAAAATCGTCAAAGGTAAAACTTGACTTCTACCCTCTTGCAAGACGTTAGCGCACACACACACAATTCATACATGTGTGTCCCTGCATCGTGGTTCAAACATTTGGTATAACACATTCACACACTTCATAGCATGCTCATGCATTGATCTTGTATTGACAAACATTGTGAAATTGCATGCTTTGTGACTATCTCTTTGATATGGCATGTTTGTGTGAATATGTGTTTATTTGTTTTTGTATTTTGTGTTTAGGACTTGAACATGTTCTTATTTAATGCCTTATCGAGTTCCGGTCGTTTCGGTTACTCACTCATAAGGTTTCGAGTCCAAACAAGTTGACTATGCTACTTTTCGTTCTCATTTGTTGTGTTGATTTCATCATCGGATTCCGAGATGATTTCTCAACCATTTTTCAAAGTTGAGTAGTTGTAGTCGTGCGTGAGGGAGTCACAATTCGTAATCCAAAAACGGATTCGAAATCGGAGGTCGGATGCTCAAGATATGGGGCAACGAACTGAGGGAGCGCGCGAGAGGTGGGCAAACCACGTGTGGCCACTTGGCCAGCCCGTGTGGGAGGCCGTGGGCCCCACGGGCAAGGGAGCCTTCTGCTCCCGTGGGCCCCACGCACCCCCCACGGGGTGCTGATGTGGCAGAACGTGATTTGCTCGGAAATCTTCTCCTTTTCCCTCCTTTTAATCAAACCTCCTTCCCTCCATCACTTATGCAATTTTTTGAAGAACACAAAAATCCCGCATCAGTTTTTCAACATTTTTTGTTTACTTGTTTTGATCATATCTCTCTCATACGAACTCGAAATCATTCGATTCAAGAACCAAAATTGTTGGTCTCGAAGAGAGCTACAAACCCCAAGTATTTCCAGAGGCAGTTGACTTCGGCTTTTTTCTCAGCTGGTCAATTTTCAGTCCGTGGTCAGTACTTGATTTTCAACTTCTTCTTTTTCAATTTCATTTTTGATCAACTATTGATTCTTTCCATTTGATTGATGAAATTTGTTAAGAAGTATGTTAGATCACATGCTAGGGTTATTTGATCATTTGTTAATTGAGTTTTTAGCTTTGTAATTAGTCTTGAACATTTATGTGCTAAACTTGAACTATCATGAAATTGATTCTAGAAAATGTATGAGTGATGTGCTTCATGTTATTTTCTATGTTTTATTTCATGATCTAAGAACTAGGTTTTTAGTGTGCTATATTGAATATTGATACCTTTGTTCTTATTGTTTTGCATGTTTTGATTTCTAGATAACTTTTGTGATTGAGTGTTGAAATCATATTCTAGACTATCATTGAACATGTACATTTTGCTTGATTGATCATCTAGCTTAATTTGTTTGTGCTTGCATCATTTGCATCACTTTAGATCATAGCTTTGCATTAGGTTGAAGTCTCTAGCAAAGTGAGTGAAGCTTTGTGGATAGAGCAAGGGAGCCTTGATTAGAGTCGGGAGGACTCGGATAATCAAGCAAGGAAGTCTTGTCTAGGGTCGGGAGGATCCGGATAGGCAAGCAAGAAATCTTCCTAGAGACGTGAGCGTCTTGGATAGGAAGTTGCTTCCTAGAGGTGTAGGACACATCTCGGATAGGAAGTAGGCTAGGTGGTTCACTAGGCCCGAGGGTAGACTAGGAGTTGATAGCTTGAGCGGATATCATGAGTTAGTAGCTTGAGTGTGTAAGTCCTTTTCATCATAGTGAATTGCTTTGCCGGTGGTTGTGGTATCAACCCGTGGATGTTTCCTCATTGAGGTTTTACCACGTTAAATCGTTGTGTTCAATTTTGCTTTACTTTCCTTTATCTTCCATATATTACATTGATTGCACTTCTTGTAAATTGATTAACTTTTGTCTTAGTTAATTCAATTCATTTGCTAAATCTATTCAAATGTATATTTGTCTTGTAATTTTCCGCATTATTTTTAATTGGAAGAATTGTGGAGCCTATACCTATTCACCCCCCCTCTAGGTATATTTCACTACTACATTGAGGGAAATTTCATTTGGTATCAGAGCGGGTGTCTAGACGCACTTAGATTGATCCTTTCTTTGTAGTATTTTTGTGTTTGTTTTTGTTTGTGATAAAATCATGATTAAGGAAGTATATTCCTATGTGGCTTCTTTTGTTGAACATATTGACTTAGATGAGAAAAAGATCAATGATCTTACTTTTGAAAATGACCGTTTATCCAAAGTCAATATGTCCCTCAACAAGAAGCTAGAAGATCATGCTCTTGGCTCAAAAGAATTCGATGAACTTAAAGACAAGATTCTAAGTCTAGAATTGAATCTTAAAGATAGCAATGATAGACTTGGTATCTTGAAGCAAGAAATTGAGCAAAGAGATTGTTCTCTTGTTAATGCTAAGAAACTTGAAAATGTGCTTAAATCCAAACTTAATGAGCATTTAAATCAAGAGAAAAAGTATGAACAATAGCTTGATAAATCACATAAAGATGTTTTGTTTAGTGATAACAAAGCAGAAAAATATGCCATTGAACTTAGGATGCTTCGTGAGAAACTTGATGAGGCTAATAGGGTGATTAGCAAGATGTCATCTAGTTCTAATAAAGTTGAAACCCTCATTAAAAGTGGAAAGCATCCATGTGACAAAAGAGGTTTGGGTTATATCAATGAGAAGGAGACTCCTTCATCTAACAAATCTACTTTTGTCAAAGCAAGCATTGAATCAATTGTAGGTACACTCTCTCAAGGTAAAGCTATGAAAGCTACCAAAGGTGCCTCTTCATCAACAAGGATGTTCAATGGGAGAACTCAACAACTTAAGCATCAAGAAGCAACAACCTCAAATGCAAGAGGTCAAGCATCAAGGGTTGCTCTTCAAAAAGGTAAAATTGTGAGAAGACCAAATGCTATGGAAGCAAATGCAAATGGTAAACTTCTCAAATTTACTCCTATTTGTCATCATTGTAATATGATAGGACATATTCGACCTAGATGCTTTGAGTACATTCGGAAATGCAAACTTGATAATGCTTTTCATGATATGTCTTTGAATGGACCTAGGCAATCATCCATGTATGGATATAGTAATAGACCTAGGAAGACCTTGGAAAAGCATGTTGTTGAAAGAGTTGTTGATGACTTGCTTGCTAAATCTTGTGTTGTGCCTCACTCTACTATGCATAAGAAAATTGATAATGCTTTGTTTGATATTTTTGAAGATGTGACCAATGAGGTCAAGGTGCATGTTGAAAAGTCTAATATTGAGTCAAAGCATGCTAGAAGTAAGAGTGAGAAGCATGTTGTGAAAAATGTGTGGATTAGAAAAGACACATCTAAATGTAATGTTGCACAATATGCTTTACGTGCCAACTCCTCCTATTCTTGGTACCTAGATAGCGGTTGCTCTAGGAACATGACCGGGAACAAAGAGTTCTTTAAGAATCTTGTTTTAAAGGATGGAGGTTGGGTTACTTTTGGTGATGGTACCAAAAAGCAAGTTCTTGGCAAGGGAACAATTTGTATCCCCGGATTGCCTAAGATTCGCAATACTTTGTATGTTGATGGGTTACAAGCTAACTTGATAAGCATTACTCACTTGTGTGAAATTTTTCAAGAAGTTAGTTTTAACAAAGATGTATGCACTATAATTGATAAAAAGGGCGATGTCGTCCTAAGAGTCAAAAGGTCTATAGACAATTGCTATTATCTTGAGATAGATCCTCTCACATGCAACATGGCACATGAGTGCAATAAGCTTGATTTGTGGCATCAACGTTTGGGTCACATGAATTTTAAAGATTTGAAAAAGCTTGAAAAACATGGCATTGTTAGAGGTCTTCCTAATCTTGGTAAAAAGCTTGAGGTGGTTTGTGAACCTTGCCAATTAGGTAAGCAAACCAAAGTGCCTCATAAGAAAAATTCTTACATAGCTACCAAGAGACCTTTAGAACTTGTGCATATGGACCTAATGGGGCCAATTCAAACCGAGAGCATTAATGGCAAAAAGTACATTTTTGTATGCGTTGATGACTTCTCTAGGTTTACTTGGGTTTATTTTCTTAGAAACAAGACCGAGGCTTTTGATTACTTTAAAAAGTTTTGTAATCAAGTTCAAAATGAAAAAGGTCTTGATATCAAGAAAATATGTCGCATTAGGAGTGATCATGGGACGGAATTTGAAAATGCAAAATTTAGTGAGTTTTGTGATGGTTTAGGGATTTCTCATGAGTTCTCCGCACCTAGAACTCCTCAACAAAATGGTGTTGTTGAGAGGAAAAATCGTGTCTTGCAAGAGATGGCTAGGGTCATGCTCAATAGCAAGAAAGTCCCTAGAAACCTATGGGCCGAGGCGGTCAATACCGCTTGTTATGTGTCAAATCGTGTTTTCAAAAGGCCCGGCACAAAACAAACGTCCTATGAACTTTGGAAAGGCAAGAAGCCTAATGTGAGTTACTTCCACACTTTTGGGAGTAAATGTTATATTTTGAATGATAGAGATCACTTAGGAAAGTTTGATGCAAAAAGTGATGTTGGTCTCTTTCTTGGGTATGCTATTAATAGTCGTGCTTATAGAGTCTTTAACTTGACTACTAAGACTATCATGGAGTCTATCAATGTGAAGATAGATGATCTTAACATGCTTAATTTGTGTGATGATAATGGTGTCAATGAATCTAAAGAAAACATGTTAAATGACACTAATACACCTATTGATGTGGCTAGTAGTATTTCTAGTCAAGATGATGATATTGATAGTCATGTTGAAGTTGTAAGTCAAGGGTTGGAAAATGCTTTAAATGATAATCAACAAAATGACCAAGTTGTTGAACATTCTCACCCAAGACTTAGAAACTTACACTATCAAGGAGACATCATAGGTGATTTAAATGAAGGGGTTAGAACAAGAAATCAAATTGCTAACCAAATATCCTATGCTTTCTACACTTCTCAAATTGAACCCAAAAATATTAATGAAGCAATTGTTGATGAATATTGGGTTGGGGCTATGCAAGATGAACTTAATCAATTTGAGAGGAATGAAGTGTGGTCTTTAGTTCCTAGACCCAAAGATATAAATGTAATTGGCACTAAATGGGTGTTTAGGAATAAGACCGATGAAAGTGGCAAGATTGTGAGGAATAAAGCTAGACTAGTGGCTCAAGGTTACACTCAAGTGGAGGGTGTTGACTTTGATGAGACGTTTGCCCCGGTTGCTCGTCTCGAGTCCATTAGACTTTTGTTGTCCATTGCATGCATTAAAAGGTTCAAATTATTTCAAATGGATGTCAAAAGTGCTTTTCTCAATGGATACCTTCAAGAAGAAGTGTATGTTGAACAACCTAAGGGTTTTGTAGACCCACACTCTCCTAATCATGTGTTTAAATTGAAAAAGGCTCTCTATGGCCTTAAACAAGCTCCAAGAGCTTGGTATGATAGGTTGACTCAATATCTTGTTGACAACCAATATAGGAGAGGTGGCATTGATAGAACTTTGTTTATCAAACATCATGATCATGATATTTTTGTTGCACAAATATATGTTGATGACATTGTTTTTGGGTCTACTAATAAAACCAAGGTTGATGAATTTGTTAGTGTTATGTCAAGTGAATTTGAAATGAGTATGGCGGGTGAGTTGAATTATTTTCTAGGAATGCAAGTGAAGCAAACTAGCATGGGCATAATGTTGAATCAATCTAAATATGCTAAAAATCTAGTTAAGAGATTTGGCCTAGAAAATGGAAAAGATTTTGAAACTCCCATGAGCACCACTTTAAAACTTGACAAAGATGAAAAAGGGAAAAGTGTTGACCAAAGCCTTTATAGAAGCATGATAGGTAGTCTACTTTACCTAACGGCTAGTAGACCCGATATTTGCTTTAGTGTTGGCTTGTGTGCTAGATTCCAAGCAAATCCCAAGGAATCTCACTTAAAAGCCGTCAAGAAGATCATTAGGTACATCAAAGGAACTCATAGTCTTGGTCTATTCTATTCATTTGATACCAATGATATCCTTGTAGGCTATTGTGATGCGGATTGGGCGGGAAACATAGATGACCGAAAAAGCACATCGGGCGGTTGCTTTTATGTTGGTAATAACTTGGTTTCTTGGTCAAGTAAGAAACAAAATTCGGTTTCCCTTTCCTCTTCCGAAGCCGAATACATTGCGGCCGGAAGTGCTTGCACACAATTACTTGGATGAAACAAATCCTTAAGGATTATGAGATAGAACAAGGAAAAATGACACTTTATTGTGATAACTTAAGTGCCATTAATATCTCTAAAAATCCGGTTTCAACACTCCCGCACTAAACACATAGACATTAGGCATCATTTCATTAGAGATCTAGTTGAACATTCTTTTGTTACTCTAGAGCATTTGCCTACTAAAAATCAACTTGCGGACTTGTTCACTAAGCCCTTGGACAAAGAGAGGTTTAAAACTCTTAGAATGTCCATTGGCATGATTTGTGTTGATTGATGTCTTTGTGTGATTGTGAGTGGCTTGATGAGCAAAACTTTAATTGTATATCATTGTCTTTAAGAGCTACTCACTTGAGAAGTAATGATCTTTAACAAGTATCTTTTATTGTTTTTAGATCATGCACTTGAGCTTGAAAAATCTTATTTTTGAAAAGTGCACTAATGCTTCTCTTGTATGTTTTAGTTTTTGAGTTTTTGTGGTTGAATATATGTAGATAATGGATGCATCTAGAAGTTTATTGTTAAGTACATGATAGATGACCTATGGTATGTATCCATTTTGCTTCGGCACTACTTAGTAATCAATGAGCACCCTCATGGAAAGGGCTACACACCTTGGTTGTAAAGCCACCCAATGTAGGAAAGGGCTACGCCATTGTGATGAGTGAAAGCCACCATAAGGAGTATATGTTTTTGTTAGTAAAATCAAAGAAGTGTTGAAATGAATCATTAAAAAAAAAAAAAAAAATTCTTTGATTCTAAGCCTAAAAGAAATTAAAAAAAAAAAACAAAGGCTTATTGGTGTATAGTTGAGAATTGTGAAATAGCTCGGGTTGACAAATAGAAACGGGAAAACGAGCCACATGCACACACACGCTCATATGTTGATATCTATTCATTTTAAAAGCCAAAACCGGATGAATATCGGTTTGACCTATTTTTGGAAAGGCTTTAGATGGATAGGTGTGAATAAAGTTTGCATGTTGATATCACAATTACTCCTACTATATATTTGAGAAGCATTCACACACACACACTTTGCTTATGTGCTTGATTCATTAGCAATGTGAGAATATTTTTGAGAGATTAATGAAAATCTATGATTCTCTCTTGAACTTTGACAAGTTATGAAATATTTTCTCTTATTGCTTGATTGTGTGATTGTGTGATGTCCCTTGTGAACAAATCTACTTGTTGATAATATGTGGAGCATATGTTAAGGGGGAGCTTTAGTTTATTCAACTTTCGCTTTCTATACGATTTGTTTGCTTAATATCTCGTTCTTTATCTCTTGTGTCCCTTGTCTATTCCTTGACAAAAAGGGGGAGAAAATGTATACCTCACCATGTTTGATATGGGGAGTTTTTTGTATACTTCACACCTTGTGTGGAAATTGTTCCAATTGTGTGAATCTTATTCCTCTTTGTGCTTAATTGTGACTTTGTCTTAAGGGGGAGAATTCTTGTCTTAAGGGGGAGAAAGAATTCTTTCTTGACAATGTTAAGGATAGTTGATTCTTGGAAATTGGGAAACTAAGGGAATGCTTTAACTTGAACATATTTTATTCACTTGAGATAATGCATTTATGTATGAGATAAGGGATATCTTCTTTGTTTGTTGTTTGGTTAAATAACTCACCATTCTTCTTTAGAGAAGATCTCTTGTTTTGGTTGCTATTTTCTCTCATAGGTACTTTGAAGATCGAAAGAGGAATTCTTGAAGACTTGAAGATTTTTTAGTCTAGGAATTTCTTTGTAATGTGAGATTGAGAGTATGCTATCATCTTGAGTTTATTTGAGAGAAACATTGTATGGTGAGGTTGAGTGTTTTTGCCATGGAATAGCCAAAGGGGGAGATTGTAAGGTTCACTATTTGTATTGGCTTGATTCTATTGCAAAACACTCTATGATTGTATTAGTTGTTGCTTAGGACATTATTTGAAGAAAGGAAGCTCAAAGAGTGAAGAGCAACATCTAGTGCAAAAGTCGTCTTCAAGAGGTGAAAATCGTCAAAGGTAAAACTTGACTTCTACCCTCTTGCAAGGCGTTAGCGCACACACACACAATTCATACATGTGTGTCTCTGCATCGTGGTTCAAACATTTGGTATAACACATTCACACACTTCATAGCATGCTCATGCATTGATCTTGTATTGACAAACATTGTGAAATTGCATGCTTTGTGACTATCTCTTTGATATGGCATGTTTGTGTGAATATGTGTTTATTTGTTTTCATATTTTGTGTTTAAGACTTGAACATGTTCTTAATTAATGCCTTATCGAGTTCCGTTCGTTTCGGTTACTCACTCATAAGGTTTCGAGTCCAAACAAGTTGACTATGCTACTTTTCGTTCTCATTTGTTGTGTTGATTTCATCATCAGATTCCGAGATGATTTCTCAACCATTTTTCAAATTTGAGTAGTCGTAGTCGTGCGTGAGGCAGTCACGGTTCGTAATCCGAAAACGGATTCGAAATCGGAGGTCGGATGCTCAAGATATGGGGCAACGAACCGAGGGAGCGCGGCGAGAGGTGGGCAAACCACGTGTGGCCACTTGGCCAGCCCGTGTGGGAGGCCGTGGGCCCCACGGGCAAGGGAGCCTTCTGCTCCCGTGGGCCCCACGCGCCCCCCACGGGGTGCTGATGTGCCAGCACGTGATTTGCTCGGAAATCTTCTCCTTTTCCCTCCTTTTAATCAAACCTCCTTCCCTCCATCACTTATGCAATTTTTGAAGAACACAAAAATCCCGCATCAGTTTTTCAACATTTTTGTTTACTTGTTTTGATCATATCTCTCTCATACGAACTCGAAATCATTCGATTCAAGAACCAAAATTGTTGGTCTCGAAGAGAGCTACAAACCCCAAGTATTTCCAGAGGCAGTTGACTTCGGCATTTTTCTCAGCTGGTCAATTTTCAGTCCGTGGTCAGTACTTGATTTTCAACTTCTTCTTTTTCAATTTCATTTTGATCAACTATTGATTCTTTCCATTTGATTGATGAAATTTGTTAAGAAGTATGTTAGATCACATGCTAGGGTTATTTGATCATTTGTTAATTGAGTTTTTAGCTTTGTAATTAGTCTTGAACATTTATGTGCTAAACTTGAACTATCATGAAATTGATTCTAGAAAATGTATGAGTGATGTGCTTCATGTTATTTTCTATGTTTTATTTCATGATCTAAGAACTAGGTTTTTAGTGTGCTATATGAATATTGATACCTTTGTTCTTATTGTTTTGCATGTTTTGATTTCTAGATAACTTTTGTGATTGAGTGTTGAAATCATATTCTAGACTATCATTGAACATGTACATTTTGCTTGATTGATCATCTAGCTTAATTTGTTTGTGCTTGCATCATTTGCATCACTTTAGATCATAGCCTTGCATTAGGTTGAAGTCTCTAGCAAAGTGAGTGAAGCTTTGTGGATAGAGCAAGGGAGCCTTGATTAGAGTCGGGAGGACTCGGATAATCAAGCAAGGAAGTCTTGTCTAGGGTTGGGAGGATCCGGATAGGCAAGCAAGAAATCTTCCTAGAGACGTGAGCGTCTTGGATAGGAAGTTGCTTCCTAGAGGTGTAGGACACATCTCGGATAGGAAGTAGGCTAGGTGGTTCACTAGGCCCGAGGGTAGACTATGAGTTGATAGCTTGAGCGGATATCATGAGTTGGTAGCTTGAGTGTGTAAGTCCTTTTCATCATAGTGAATTGCTTTGCGGTGGTTGTGGTATCAACCCGTGGATGTTTCCTCATTGAGGTTTTACCACGTTAAAATCATTGTGTTCAATTTTGCTTTACTTTCCTTTATCTTCCATATATTACATTGATTGCACTTCTTGTAATTGATTAACTCTTGTCTTAGTTAATTCAATTCATTTGCTAAATCTATTCAAGTGTGCATTTGTCTTGTAATTTTCCGCATTATTTTTAATTGGAAGAATTTGGAGCCTATACCTATTCACCCCCCTCTAGGTATATTTCACTACTACATTGAGGAAATTTCACTTACAATTTCAAAAACTTGAGAACTTCAAAAGTCTCGATTTACATTATAAATTGTAACCCAACTTTAAAGGTCAAATACATTCACAACACTAAACCCACGGTTGTGCACATATTCGTTTTCCGGAATGGATAGGAATTTCCAAGGCGAAGCAGCGGTCAGCCGAGATCGAATATACTCCTTTCTTGACGCGATTCTACAAGTATTCAGTGAATTGGAGGAAGTGTGAACTCACTTTTCTGGGCATTTAAACACAGACGTGGTTTTGTTATGGACAAAATTCATCCAGGTAATTGATGACACACAGAGACTGATCGCGGACTTTGAGAGGGAGATGGGTCGTCCTTTATCACCGTCTCATCCTCCCCATTAGGTCATTAAAAGTACTGTAAACGAACACATGTAGGCTGTTTGTCTTTACCTTATCAATTTTTACGTATGGAAATTGATACTAGTGGGTTCAGCTACTGTATATTGCAAGTTGGGATGCGATGTTTTTAAGTTTGGAATATGTAAACGAAAATCTTCACCTTGTGTTTCTATGTTTTTTTCTTTGAATTTGGTGCAGTGGTTTGCAAATGAAATGTCGTAGATAAATTTATGCATCCGTAGTGAACTTCTTGTATGAGTTTCCCCATCACATGGGGAATACGAACCAAATTACGCGACGCATGCGTTTCAAGTGTCTTCACGCATCCATATACCACCAAAAATGAGTTAAAACTTTATTATTTTAACAGGAAATTCAAGGCAATTACCCATGTTGTGTTCAGGTTACCTGCAACACAAAATCCGTTGTTTCAAACTGTTATTACTTATTAGTTTACCGATTACAAATCGTGTCTAATGTCTTTTCAACTCATTATCTTATCAACTATTATCGTGATAGAATAAACGTTCAACCTATGGGACAAAAGGGTTAGAGCATCTCCTAATGGTATCCTCAAAAGTGAGAGATTAATGAACATTTGCCCAGATTTACAGTCCAACAGAGTCAATAATCAAATTGCCTGCTGACTTGGTATCGGCCAATCATTAGTACATACCCACAGTACATGTCATCGTCAAGCGTAATCCTTTACAGCGACATGGATTAATCGTGTTTGCGTAATAACTAAGAACATTGGTGGTCGATCGAATGTAATTTTACCCCCTATTAATATTTCTGTATATACCTTAAAAATACATATATACCAAGATTATGTATTAGTATTGGTTAGTAATAAGATTATTAAATTAGTTTTACAATCAACGATAGAATCTTCTGGTTTTGTAAATTATTGTTAACAATAAAATACTAATTTTTGTACATCCGTTTTTACAAAATTCAAATTGAGCTGTAAATACAAAGGGGTATAAATAAATTAGGGGTGCCCTAGCTTTTTTTAAGGGTGCAGATATTAGATAGCTGAATTATATTATGAAATGAGATATTAGGAGATAATTTAATACAAATTGTCCAATTGTGAAAAATAAAACAAAGCCTGCGCATCGCACATGTTGACATAATACTATACTAGTTACATATAATAATAACATAATTTTTTAAGCCATAGAAGATTCAAATCAAAAGTAATTCTTGGCCATTGATCTGATGGCAAAGGAATTTCAGTAATTGTGATGGCAAAGGAATTTCAAAACTAATTGTGATAATTATATTAGTTGTACACGCATGTACCAAGTCAGTTACACGAATATAACAGACTTAGTTTATTCGTGTATACGTATAGTCTGTTATATTCGTGTATATGTAATTACTCCACAACTTGTACTGTGTAAGCATTAAGAAAATGTATTTGTGAATCCGGCACCTGGAACCCTGGAAGAACATCTATAACACTCAAACTCCAGAGTGCATTGTTTCTCACCCACACTAACTAGGGTGAACCACTACAGGTGTTGACACAGTGTCCCAAACTCAACCCAAATTCTAAAGTTAACCCAAAGTTGCGACACGTGTCAGCACCTGGAGTGGGTGGTAAACTGGTAATGGTTCACCCTAGTTAGTGTGTTCTAACTTTGACCGCTATTGCAGTGGGTGTTAACTGTGTTATGACTTATGACTTATGATAAAGTTGTGTCTGGGTATAAGAGGGGTTCCGTGCAGCGCAATGCATGATGCTGCCACGTCAGCATATTTTCTGACGTGGCAGGATGAGGGTGGGGGAGGCACCGTGCATCCGATGCAACCAGGTTTTAGCCAATTGACCAATTTTGATTAGTCGACCTTACACATCACATCAATACTTTGCATTTAATGGATGCCATAATTACCTTTAATAATAAATCAATATTTTTTATATATTCTTTCTTTAATCTAAATGAATTCTTGGCCATTGATCTGGTGTCAGCGCCAATTTTATATCAAATCCAAACGGTCAATTGGATTTTGTAAATAGTTTTTATATCTAAATTTGAATTTATCAAAACTTGAACGATATTTATTTTTTATTTGCAATTAAACCAAAAAGGTTAATTGCAATTTATTTGTGAAAGAGCAAACCTTAAGGGGGTTGGTTGCAATTTGGTCATAAATCCGGTTAAAGTCTTATTTTATTCGTGTATACTAACTTACTCGAAGAACTTACACCGTGTAAGCATCAACAGGAGGAACTGTTCCGATTCTTCTGGAAGTACTTCTTTAATCGACGGCATTGACACTTTCGTGTCGACGGTATGGCGTTCTCTGTTTTGATCCTAATTTTGTTTCTTATCATTAGTTTGCTTGTTTCAATTTCATTATTACAACTGGGTATGTATTAATTGGTAATGGGTTTCAGTCTGGGTATGTCGTTTCGAACATGCAAGGAATAATCTATACCCAATTTGTGTTTGCTCGATGGGTTTCAGTCTGTAATTGTTACTACAAGGAAGATTATTGAAACGAAATCCAAATTACTCACAGAGACGACGGTTCGGATTATTCTATGAATGTTTATGCAGTGTTCGACTTAAATACTGTATCTTGACTCAATGTTTATCCAGTTTTCGAACTTCGAACAAGCGCTTGTTTAGGAGATGGGTGGATATGCTAACTCTAGATTTTATGTTTTTCGTCTTTACCGCTATAAAATATCAAGATTTCTAGGATGGGTTTTGTTCTGTTTAATTCTTACTGTGGATATATGTTCATGCTCCCTCAATGCTTCGTTAGATTACTCTTGCAATTTTATATTTTTTTTACAGATGGCTGAGGAGGAAAATTTGGATCATTTGTTGGTACACCCGAGGGCCACTTGGAATTATAACATCACCATCAACACACACTGTTTGCACAAATTGATTTCCGATGTAGACAAGATTCTTGACCGTGCCGGTGAAAGGGCAGAATTTGAGTCAGGATGCTTTGGCCACTACTTGGATTTCCCTAAAGGGGGTTATTTTCAGGCACAGTTCATTCACAGCTTGCTGCTGAGACAGATATTCATTCCTGGAGGTAGTGAGGACGAGTTATGGTTTGCCTTAGGAAAAACTAAGGCGAGATTTGGGAAGAGGGAGTTCTGTCTGTGCACGGGCCTGAAATTTGGCCGTCTGTCCGACATACCTTCAAGAGAGTATGAGGTTGTCCCGGGGTATTCACGCAAGGTACTTTCAGGGAAGGAAAAAGTTGTGATCGCAGATTTGAAAGCTCCATTCATGGCGGAGGATTTCGACCGGCCTCACGACGCACTTAAGTTGGCTTTGCTTCTTTTTGCCAACAGGGTCCTCTTCGGTCAGGACGACCGGAACCAGGTGGCGTACTGGATGTTCTCTCTAGTGGAGGATGTTCAAGCGTTTAACAACTTCGCCTGGGGTCACTACGTTTTCAAGATGACCCTCCACTACATCCGTCAAGGTTTTAAGGTACCGGCAGACCCTCTCGGGCCGACTACGAGATACAACCTATACGGATTCATTTGGGCATTACAGGTTATTTTTTAAATCCTTAATCCCTTTTGACCTTAATTTGACATTGACATATGTTCGTAATTAAGATTATTCGTTTTTCCATGATACATAATGCTAATTACATCCTCTAAAACCGTTTCCCGGGTTTGATACGGTACAGTTTTGGGCTGCGGAGGCTATACCTGTGATGCGCAACAAATGCGGTAAGCTAATAGGGGATCCCAACGGAGCGCCACGGTATAGGAAGTACTGTTTCAAACAGAGGGGATCGGGCATGGTCAACGCCTGGACCGAAGCTGAGACAAGTGGGAAGGTAATTTACAAATATCTCATTTGTGCTATAATTTAATATTATTTATGTCCTTTAGATATTGGACAATTATATTAGTTCCATAATCCGTCAGCTTACTGGGCTTCCGGAGCTTGTACCCACCGAACATGAGTTGCAGAAACATTACTGGAGGGATATTGATGTGGACCTGTCTGAGGGACCCCAGTGGAAGCCGAGTGGGAGTAACGAGGATGAGGAACCCACCAAGAGGAAGCGCAGGCCGAGGGAGAAAACTAACGGCGGGCGGAGAGTACGTGCCCGTGTAGATACAACGGACCGTACAGATACGGTTCTTCCGGATATACAACGATCCAACGTAAGACAGGGATCTTTCCCTCAACCGGCTGACCACCCGGTTCATTCACTTGACCAAGGTGCAGCAGGCCCGGTTGATGATGCCAGGCAAGAAGACTTCTGTCAGAGGGAAGCGTCAAACGGCCGTGGGCGACATTCGGTTGGTCACACAACCGATGAGGTAACATGGCCTAGTATTATTGGATCAATGGTTTATTTCGAAATGTTGTTGATTGCCCAATTTATGGTAAACATTTTGGTGTTTTACGTATAGCATTTTACATAAACAGTTGGAGGTACCTCGACAGTTTGTGGGACCCGAAGTTCTCGAAAGAGTTCTGAACGCGGTGAATGCCATACCGGAACGCGTACGCAGTATCGTCCATGAGGAAATGGGGGCGGACCGTGTACGCAATATAGTCAATGAGGGTTTGAGGCGGGAGATCGAAGGGCTAAGACGGATGCTGGGGTTTCAAGTATGTATATATCCACACATTTCACTTGTGTATCAAGTGTTCTTAATTTTATTTAAATAATGATCATTATAAATTCGGAAACGTAACACTGTGACACTGTCATCCCCAAGGGAAATGTAGGGGACGGTAATTCAGGAGATCAGCCGCAGCGTGTGGGGAGTGGAGAGCACGCGGAAGAAGGCTTGGGTGGCGATCAGGCTACCTACAGTGACGGAGCTGGTTATGAAGAGGGCGACGATGATGGAAGGCAAGACGACCAAGATTGGCAGGATGATAGTGGATGCGTTTATGACAGGGTCAATGATGATCAACTGCATTATGAAAAACATGTCTGTGTTGATGACATATCGGACCTTGATGAATCAAACCTTCCCTTAGCGTTGTGCGAGGATTTATTATCCCTGGAACGGGCAGGTGGTCTGGAGGTGGCAGCAACCCCTTCGTTGGCTTTGCGATCACAGTTTGGGGTTGACAAGTTATTTTCTCAGATGCCGTTATACCTGTGGCCCCGAGAAGCAGGTATATTGTCTCTCTTTGGTATACCAGGTCTAGTACATCCAGGAGTACCTGGAGCAGAGGACCCCGATGTAACTCAATGGTCGCTGGCTTCAGCAAGTCCTTTTAGCAACCGGGAAACAAGTCTGCTGTTGGGTGCACCACAAAATATGCATTCATGTCCAGTTTCTGATGAAGAGAAGACAGATACCGCTTGCCAGGAGGAGGAGCTACCGAAAGAAGATGAATCCTTGCTTCCGTTAGTGTTGTGGCAAGATCCTTCGGCGCACGATCGTCCTTGTCCAGTGGAAGGAAGACATTCAGGCCCAGATTATCCGTCTGAGGATCAATCATGTCCGATGTTGCTGGCAGCACAGAATACAGAGTCATGTCCAGTTTCCGATGAAGGGAACTTGCAAATAAATGGCGAGGATGAGGACATACCGAAAGAAGATGAGTCCTTGCTTGCGTTAGTGTTGTGGCAAGATCCTTCGTCCCAATATCTGCCTCGTCCAGTAGCGGTCACACAATCTGGTCATGATGATCCGTCTGAGGATCAAACATGTGCGACGTTGCTGGCATCCCAAAATACACAGTCGTCTCCAGTTTCGGATGAAGGGGCAGTGAAAAAAAGGGCGAGGATGAGGACATACCTGACGCGTCTAAGGTATCATCTACTGCGGTACAGAGTCCGCCTTCACATCCAGTGTCACCATCACATTCACATTCACATCCATCTGTGGTGATTAAGTCAGACTCGGATGTTGAAATTCCTACTGGTTCACCTCCAGCTCCACTTCCACGTAAGAGAGGAGAAAAACATACCGGTCGCAAAACACCTTGTCGGTTAAGGAGACTGTCACGGATAGTATCTCCGACCCTTCGAGTTGATGAAAACAGTTCAGAACAAATGTCTGGGCCAGCTCCATGTTCATCGGGAGAGCAATCGAGTTGTGCATCGACAAATCAACGAAAACGGAGACTATCTGCGATAATCTCCCAACCACTTCCGAACTGGGAACCACCTGTAATTGAAGTGCATACCGATGACATACGTGCTTCGACCCAGCAGGTATTAGATGAAACCGCTTTAGCAAGGCAGCGTCAAAGGGAGTTATGGGTACGCAATCCCTACAGCAACCCGTTAGGTAGAGGAAATCTTTCCACTGGCCCCAGCGAGGAGGCGTATGCGCATTTCAAGCGTGATTCGAAATTACTATAGTAAGATGATTACTAACTTTGCATTTTAGATTACATCGCCCGTATACAATCAATTAACAGTAATATCATTCTTTTAATGTATTGGGTGCAGCCGTAACGTTGGACTGGAGGTGATGCAGACCCAGGATTTTTTCATATCATTAGAGGACAATGATAGCCATCTGTTGGACACACACGTTGATGCCTACCTGAATTTGTTAAACAAGATGAGAGGGAGTAAGACCAGCCCTTACAAGTTCAAGGATAGAATGGGCATCGTTGATTGCAACTTTTTTGTAAGTACAAGCGTTAACGTAGAGGTAATGTTTATCTGTTTGGAATTGTGCACTCGGATAAAATGGAAATTTGATGTGCAGGACGAACTGGCAAAGGTGTGGGCAGGCTGGCAGCCGAATTTACATGGACGTTTAGTACAACCTTTCAGCGTCAAAGACTTCGTCATTCGTCCGGAATGGAAACAATATTGTGACGGCCGTCGACCAGACTGGGGCAGTCCATGGGATTCCTGTGACAAGGTTAGTAACGTTCTGGTGCGCAGACATTTAATCCAGCTTGATTTGGTTATAAATATTTGAGTGTTGAATTGTTCGTTTACAGGTGGTGGTCCCCTGTAAGGTTGAAGACGGCCACAGGGTTGTTGCGTTTTGATCTTTTGTTATGGGAGATCCAGGTATATGATCCCAAGGCACACTGGGTACCCCAAGGCGGTACCCACATCTGCCAGCAGATTCTACCACTCCGACGTCTGTTCCCGGTTATTTGCTTGCAGGCAGGTTTTTTTAACAGAACGGGGAGGCGAACATATGATAGCACTCCTATGAAGGCTCGTCGGATGATGAAAAACAAGTTCCAAGACAAATAAGTTCGAAAAGTAATGGAGTCTTTGTCTTGTTGATGATACGTTCCCTTCTCAGAGGTTTGAAATGCGTGAAGACCGCTGAAAGGGATATAAGAGCCATAGGCAGGATATCGCGTATGAAATTTTTACAAACAGCTTACCTGAGGAATGTTAATTAACACACTGTTTGATGTTTATGTCATTAACCTGGTTATGAAATATGCCGGTGTTTGCCATATTTGAATACCGATTAATTTCCTTGTATATTTCACATGTAAAACTCGTGCATATTATATTATACTATATTCGTCAAAGGAGCTTTTTATTTATTTATTTATTTATTTTTAAATACCTGCCTCCAACTATGAAGTTTAAAAATATAAAAGCTGAACTTCGGTTCTATACTCCTATTACAAGCAGACAATGAAATTAATGTGAACCTCATACGAGTAGATGGAAAATATTCACGATAAAATGGATTTTGTTCTTCTTACCTCGCTGGCAACCACTTCATTATTGAGACTTCCATGTTTCAGTACTTGTTATACGGTAAGTACAAAAATCAGGTAAAATATATTTTTAAATAAAATACATGCCTCAAAACATAAAGGTTAAAATTATAAATAAACTCAACTTCATAGTTATTATAAGCAGACAATTTACAGATCTTCCTTCAAATTAATACACGGTTATATGGATATTAAACTTGTAGTTAAGACACGATTTGAAATTGGCTTTATGGGCCTTCACTTCAACGTTTCCCGGTGGCGGGGATTTGGGCTGACCTTCGGAGGCGAATGTCACCATTTGGGTTCCGGTGGCCCCCCCAACCATTAAAAACAAAAGTTCTATTATAATTATAATTAAAAGGTGAACCCATTAAAAAAAGAAATGTACATACAAAGCGATATATATACAAAGGTAACCGATGATCATATTATGTTGTCCCTCTATTATTAGTTAATAATATAAACAAGGCAAAATTCCCTCATTTGACCCAAAATTTACCGTGTAATCATTGACCAGTCGCATGTTGAACCATTAGTAATGCAATTACACGTTGGAATGTAAGCATCCTTACACGATACATTAACCATCATTTATGTTTTATGTATTTTTTGTTTTCAGATTGCAAAATGCAAAGTAATTAAGTGCCACGTTGGAATTGCTGTTAGGTAAATTTCTTGTCCAAGAAATATTTCTCTTGGATAAAAAATAAAACTTATTCAGATGTAACAGTTTTGCAAAGCCCCATAAATTCTGGGCTACTTATGAATTTTGCTAAAATTACAATTAACTGGTAATTTTTGTTTCCATAATTGTATTGGCCACGAAAATATGCAACAAAAACGATCCATTTTATCTTTCATAAAAAAAAAAACATTCTAATCTAGCCTATCGTGCTGTAACACAAAAGTTAACAACAATGCGCTGGTGGTTTGAAGCCAAGATCCATTTTTAAAAATTAATTTCCATTTTTTCATACTTTATTACCTACATGTAACTGTATTGTATATATATTAATTTTTTACAAATATTTCATACATTGAACGTAACATTATTTAATTCAAGCGAGTAAGTGTTGTATTTATTTTATTTTACGTAAGACAAACTATTTTGCTACGAATCTATGATCTCAATTAATTTGGAAGCATTTTTCTAAGATGATGAATATTGGGATTTTATTTTGTTCAAGTGCCGCACCCGATTACAATTCCACTGGTCCGCTTGAAATGACCTTCAACTTCATACTGTTAGATGGAAAAGCCTCCTTCAATTTAATACACGATTATATGGATATAAAACTAGGACGTCACATGTTACACGATCAGGGAGAAATCGACCTTGGACTGAACATAAGATTACACGAATAGATGGAAAGCAAACATTACATTAATACACGATTGTATGGCAGATTCCGCTCACCTGCTTTTAACAATACATTGGGAAAATTTTATGAGTCGGTGTCGTGTCGGTGTCGTGTCGGTGTCAGCCGAAGCCTCAGAGCTTAGGTCAGTGGATGGCCTTTCTTGGCACGTCTGTCTGTTGTGTCCCTCTTTGTGGCATACACTGCAACCGCGAGGACGCTTGGTTTTGTTAGCAGCATTAGACGATGTTTTCCTGCAGCTCCTCCTGTTATGTCCCTTTAGGCCGCACTTAGAACACTTCTTTTGCTTAGCCTTCTCGACGCATGAACGGTACCTTGACTTTTTCGGTCTTCCTGGCAGAAAACGCACTTTCCAAGGACGAACAACTAGATTCCGGACATGATCGGGTACGACCCATTTCTGTGCATATGGAACCGGGTTGATTTCTCCCCGATATGCCTCTCGCAGCCAATCAGATCTGTAGTAGTCGGAGCACATTTCAGGAACCGGAATTGATGCGTATCTGGAAAAAAAAAAATTATTGGATGTCAGAGCCCCTAAATATGGATATGGCAAACGACTGACGACAGTATACTTTGATTACATACCTGGCGCAAGCAAGGGCATGTCGACAAGGTAATTTTTGAAGATCCCACTCGCGACAGGCACATGTCTTTGCTTGAATATCCACAATGGAATTAATTTGATTTTCGGTGACGTTGTACCTGTGGTATGAGATAGGACGAAGGATGCATTTATAAGAAGGTTCAACCCCTTTAAGTATGTGATTGTCGGCTGCCGGAGTCAGATCAGACGTAAGACGTTCTGCAATAGACGTTTGTGGAACCACCTCTGTATCATATCCCGAATCTGCTCTGCAATGGCTGCGATAGGCAGCTTCCGGAGATCTAGAAGAGCTGAGTTCATAGACTCGGCTAATTGGGTAGACATCATCTGGTACCTATTTTTGGGGCAGTAAGCATTTGTGAACTTATCTACCCCAATTTTCATGACGTCGTTGTAGTACCTCTGGTTGCAAGCAGCCATCTGTTGAAGGTCGATATCACAGTCATCGCGACGGTGTTGGTAACATGCATTGTAAAAGAATTCTCTTGCAAGACTTTGATTCTTGGATGACCGTCTAAATTTCTGTGCAATGTGGAAGACACAGAATGCGTGCTGTGCATATGGGAAAACCTCATTCATCGCTGATATAATGCCTCTGTGACGATCTGAAACTATGACCAGATCCTGAGGAGAACCAATCCCCTTCTTCAATTCAGAAAGGAACCATGTCCAGGATCCCTTACATTCTGAGGCTGCGAAACCAAATGCCAATGGGTATATTTTTGAGTCTCCGTCTTTGGCCGAGGCTATAAGCAGCACCCCTTTGAGAGATCCCGTCAAGTGGGTTGCATCGATGGAAACGACGGGTCTGATAACACGGATAAACCCTTGTAGACAAACCCCGATTGCCATGAAGCCATACTTGAACCGGTCTTTCGAGTCTGTCTCGATGTTTGTTAGGGTACCGGGATTGGCTTGCTTCAGCATGTAAAAGTACGCCGGCAACGTTTGAAAAGACTTCAACGGATCCCCGTACTGTATTTTCAGAGCATGGAGTCTTGCCCGGTTAGCTTTGTTATACAAAAGTGCACCCCGTGCTGAGACTCCATTTCCGCTATGATATCTTTAGCTCGGATTTTGCATCCCGGAACTGCGAATTTTGGGGCATACAGTTCCCCAACGACATAGGCACTGACTTGGTTAAAGTGAAGACCATAGTTTTGGACTTTGCATGTGTGTGTATCTCGATATACATTGACGTACCAGTGAGTTGCATGGCGCTTCTTCACGGCACGTACCAACCATTGACAATTGAGGTCGGTACACGATGCCTCATACCGCGTTGTGGTCGACCGCGTAACCCTGTACCAGAAATGGTTTTCCATTGCGTACACACCCAACACCTTCTTCATTTCATCCTTGTGTTTGAATATCTTGCCTTTATGAATGGATGTATGGTCCGATTGGGATTTGAATGCGCTGCATTCTTTTACATTTTCAAAACAGACATGGTCAAACCCTTGCACTTTATGCCTAGACAGATTATGATCAGGAGGGGTGTGAACGTAGGTGGTGTTATCCTGGTCAGCAAGTGGTACATTGTTTGTAATACATGATACAGAAATGTTATTCGTGTTAGGACCGGGCATGGGATGGACCTCTCTATATGCAACATGTATCTGATGATGCTGTAAAGGCTGTCCATGTTTTCCTGTTCATTCATGGGAACCGATGATGCCCTGCAATGTGTTCCACAACCTATGGCATCATCTTCAGCAGTGTGTAAATTCGTACAATCGACATCATAGATTGTAGAATGCTTTGACTCTGACTGAACATCCTTTGCATTATTTTTAGATCGAGCTCCGCAAGACTCCAAAGGATGTACGCTATCATTAACACCCATTCGGTTGGGTCCGCTTGAAAATGTGTTGGAACCTCTGACCAGTGGCATATTGTCTAAAAGCAACCGCTTGATTGATATATGCGACAAGGACTCATCACCGGGTGTTTGGTTCGGAATAAAATTTGTGCTGGGGGAATCGGATATACGTGTTACCGGTGAACAATCGCTTGGGGTAACTGTATATTTTGCCTTCTTCTTTAACTGTGGCGTTACCGACTGATTCACCGTTGACAATGGCGTGCTGATGTAAATAGGTCGACCGTTGGGTTGATTTTGATCAACCGGAGGTTTTACAGTTGAATCTTTATTCTGGCTGAGTACCTCTGCGATATGTACCGGTACAGGATTGTGAAACACCGAAACGTAACATTTAGGATTTTTTTTGTTATGCGCAATGAAGATTTGAAAATCAGCGTCAAAACTCATTTGAACAACGGTGCCTGAAAGTAAGGTACTGAACTTCATATCGACTGCATCGCAGTTCAACCCAAACCGATCGCATATCTTATCCGACAACGTTTTCAGTGTATCCTTGGTGTCACAGCCAACAAGAAAATAGTTTTTGGGTTGAAATCAACATCTTCCCAGACTCCATCATAGTTCACTATCAACATAACCATTTCAGAAACAATCCAAACGGTCAACTATGCACACCGGAAAATCTTTAACCGGATACGGTGGCTGTGGTATTGTATGAAATGGCGGTAAAAATAGTAGGAATGACGGTGAAATCAAGTCTCAGCAAATATTATCAAGCAGCAGAGTATCAACTGTTTGGGTGTTTTCCAATGTCTGAACACACATTGAGTTCTAATTAACTGAAATACGCTTTTTTTAATCCCATTACGTACGCCTAAGTGTTACCTTTACGGCTTTACCTAAATATAACAAAAACCACAACATATCAACACGACGTAAATAATTTCAAGGCATAAAATATTACCTAAGCATAATATAATATTATGCTTTTTAAAATATTCAGCTAAATTTGTAGAATGAACAGACATAAATGTTCTTCTGTTACAAAAACTATTCAATGTAAAATGTGTTCGAATTTTAACATTGAATAAGATATCAATAATTCTTCTGTAATTAAAATTACGGTGGTGTGCGTTTTTTTATTTATTTATTAAACTGTTGATTTTTTTGTAACGGGGGTACGGTGGGCTTGAGCCCCCAACCTATCCCCACACAGGTCGCCCCATGGTCATAGCATGCACTGGTTATTATATAATTCATTCACCTTCCCCATGCTGATTAGATGTTTCTTCACTATTGACAATCTTAAGTAGGAGTTGGAATCTGACCGGCCATATCCAGCATTCGTCAATATTGGTACGGAAAAAGTTGTAATGGTTCAATGTCAATGGACGATATCGTTGCTCGTTGGATAGAGATTAATGCATGCAACCGGTGCATTACAACGGAACGAATGGGTACATGCCATGTGGCAAGATATACTCTTTCCGGTCACGTGGCATGCAAACATTGGATAAGTGCAGTGCACCCCGTGCATCCAAGGTTTTCTCCTCGCATGAACTCCCTTACAGAAATCTTAAAATGGATAGTACAATCTGATTTCGTAACCCCATATTTAATTGTCAAATCTAAGACCGGAGAAAATATTGCGAACATACTGGCACGTGGTGAGAACATGAGACAATCCAATGACATTGCATCAATTAAAATTATATAATTATTTTTATGTTCCCCATATAAACGGTGCAATCTCATTGGATGGTTTCACAGTCTCTTAATGTCGCAGTCCCATGCCAGATTTCCTCTCACGACGGACCCCATTTGTGTCAAAGTGTGCACATTAAAGTCTTTTTAATTTATTCAATATTGTACAAGCAATGATGGTCATGCAATATGGTGGATGGGTTTCCCGTCAATGACGGACTTCCCGTCAATGTCGAAGTCCGTAAGGCTTATGAAGATTTTATTGGGTTATTTGCTGACGTACTCTACTTTGTTGAACAGTTAGGGGAGGGAAATACGCTTTTGTGGTTCAAAGCCATTTCCAACCCTAATCCTTAATTTTGTGGAAGTTTTGAAGTAAATTGGTGGGACTATTAGCATACACTAATCTCATTTTCCAAATCCAACCCATTAAAACCTATGTTACCCTTAACCGAATATTCCCTACAATATTATCTGTGTTCCTATTTATCAAATGGTTGACAACAATTAAAATTTGACCCCATAATATACATAATATTGCAACATGTTAATAAATGTTTGAAATTGATCAAGCTGCTCATTAATAAACACCCCAAACCCCGTTAGTGTAATCAATTAAGTGATTTTCTTTAAATAACAATTTCTAAATGTTATGTAGTATACACATGATTCTAGTTGAATAAAAAGGTTTTGATATATATATGGGATATATAATAATGAAAAAAAGTAAAAAGAAGCTTTCATATTTAAAACCATTTGATTGGAATACATTTAATTGGTTACGTAATTCGGAAACCATAAAATAAGGGATACAATAAAACAATGCGATGACAAATATTTCATACAATATAATGCTTGAACTCTGATTCGGTTAAACTTGAGGGTTTTCCCATATTGTGAATTGTTTGCCTACTTTAGCACTGTTGCGCCAGTCACGGGGATTGCAATGCACTGTTCATATGCAGCCAATTCGCCGCTTTGGAGGACCGCTGGGTGGAGAGGTTTTGTTGCTCAAATTGGATGATTTGCTAAAAGTTGCAGCTGGGTTGGAGACGCCGGGTTTTATGCACTCTTAATTAGAAGTTAGAGCATGGGATTCACCGTGATATCAGCAATCAAAAGAAAAAAACAGACTTTTTCATAGCAGTTGATGACTAGCAAAAACACAACGGAACATTAACACACTACGTTAACTGGTACAAAGACCCTTAATTACCCATAATTACAACACAAAACATGAAAGTCAAGGATGAACTCATAAAAACCTAATCCATATAATACATATAAGTTGAACTACTTGTGCCCTACACGATCCACTGTATGGACACACCCCTCTTGCTGGACCACGTTTCGCCTGTCCATGTATGTGGACCACAAATACAACACAATGGCTGTTATTAAAAAGGCTCCGCAGACAGTTCCGACGAACAGTACGGCCAGCCATAGCCCCTTGGTATCAGTAGGCTTGGGAGATGTTACCTGGGAGTTTTTCGTGTCAGTGGAAAATTTATTAGGATCCAGTGGCTGTGAATGCATCCAATGTGGCAAAAACAAGGACTTAAAGGTCCACGAATAGATAGAACACGTCTGCGTAGTGTTGCCATTTGAAGAGGTCAATCCCACAAACACGTCGGTGTCAGGCCATATTTTCGACAAGTCAATTGAGTAAGAGAGGAGAGGATTCACAGGTTTTATATTACCAGAATGACACAACCTAACCTCTAAACTCTTTGCACTAGCATCATAATCGATCCATGAATCCAATTTCTTACCACTGTTAAGGAACATATTCTCAGATGAAATATTGCATAATTTAACAGATAATAGACTGTCAACGTCAATGCCGACGTGATTTCCATTCAAATCACCATACTCGATATCTAAAGAGGTGTCAAATTCAACAACCACCACCCTAAACTTGGTATTGTGCAAACCCATCTTAGAGAGACCAAATGAGCTCTTACCCACATCGGTAAAACGATAACCCTTCGGAACCATAAAAAAAGCCAAACCATCACCACTCTTGTTGGACATTGAAAAAGAGAAAATCGTAGAGAAAGAAGGAAATGTCGGAGGATTACCTTCCACGAGCTTAATGGGTTTTTTGTACATTAGTCGCCCAGAACTTGATGGATCCGAAGATGTGAGCTGAACAGAAGACCCACCATTGACAGCCATTGCATCTCCATATAAACAAATTTCGGACCGCACCTTGGAAGTTCATCAAAGCTGTTGAGGACAACAGGACAACTTGGCTCAGCAGAAAGGACTTTCAACCCGCAAATGAACAGAATAACGGTTGTAAGGTAATTTGTCATGGAAAATTTGGCCATATCTGGAATGGGTTTTTGAGTTTTGAGTGTATCTGGAGTTTGTCTCACGTTTTAAATGAAGGATATGATTCAAATCGGCTAAGTGGTTGTCCAGATAAGCCGTACATATTCAACCATGCTCCCTAAATTTTTATATTTTATTTTTACCTCAAATGTTATTTTAGCTAGCAACTATTCATGAGATCACTCCAACCATGCCCCCTAAATTTTTGCTAAACTTTTGTTTTAAATTGTATTTGATAACATTTTTTTAATAACAAAATCAATTTAAAATATTAAAAACATAAGAGAGAGAAGATAGGGAGCTCCCTACATTCGTTTTGTTAATAACAAAATCAATTTAAAAATATTACAAACATAGAGAGAGAAGATAGGGAGCTCCCTACAGTTAGAGAGCCATCAAGATTCAAGAGGCTCTCTAAAATAGGGAGCCATTTGGAGTGCAAAAAAGCTAAGCCATTTAGAAACTAAAAATGCATATTTGCATTGGAGATGCTCATGACTTTTGCCGTCAAAATCAACATTCACAGTTACACCACCGAGAAATACAAGAGAAAACCGTCAACTGCCTATCGCAATTATGTAGGCGTATGGGCGTTGGTGTAGAAAAGAAATCTAAAAAGGCTTTATTTTTATTGGAATACAACAACAACAGGATTACAGATCCAGAACATGATTACATGATTACAACAACCGGGACACAAATTGGGACACCAAAATTTGACAGCTTAATTGAATCCGCATTTTTAATATGTGCTATTTACAAAGGAAATAATTCATTGGTTTGGGCCGGTCACCCCCCATTAATAGTATGTGTATAATACTATTTATAAAACAATGTCACAATTCAAAACCCTGAGACGTGGCCATGTTTGGAGCCCTGTATCGGAGTGTACAACGATTACGAATGTTGTTAAGAGGCAAATACCCAAACCATGTTCAGAAATAATGCAAGTTCCACTTATTTTCTGTAAATTGCTACAACTGCTTTATGTGAAATTTCATGTCCATTTGCATCAAAGTTATAACAAAAAGACATATTGACACACCAAAGCATAACGTATTAACTAGCGTCAACATCTTTATGCCACTTACACTAGTTTCCAAATTCTGCATTCGTCCATTTAAATATGTTTCCAGGTTGTGCATGTTTGCATGTCGCATTTCCACTTCTTCGTCGGTAGATGTAGGATGTCGACCGTTAGATGTAGAATCTCTACCGCCTTCAGCGGTGCTTAGGAAACGTCCCTGTAAATTTGCACAATCGGGCTCCCACCAACTAAAAATTTGCATTGTCGTTGCGCACAAATAAAATACAGCTTACCTGGATTATCTTTCGATTCAGATATTTTCACAGCAGCCTTCTTCCCACATCTGCATGATTTGTTCCTGAACATTCCCAAGCCACCATTAATGTTGCTTGCTGAGCATGAACTTCCTTCCATGGGTGTTGAATGTAAGAGAATTGTGTGTGCTTGTTTAATGGGAAACAGATAGGGAACCAATACAATGTACGATTGAGGAGAGTAGCAGAATATAAGTTGTGTAAGAACGTGAACATCCAATTTACAGACACCAGGTTTATATTGCCGTAAATATATCCGTTGGAGAACAACGGTTGTATTCAGGGGTTCAAATTGTAGTTGCAACAATGCCAACACGTGTTCAACTCAGAAAAGTGTCTTCAAAATATGAAAAGGACAGTGTACTTAGCTAATGACCAGTCAGTACCCAATGGAGTGACCCCTACACTTGGGTGTTGCCACGTGTCATTTTGGTTCAAGATTGGTAGCCATGTGGTAATACACCATTCGGGGGTCAGTCCTTCGGCACTGACTGGTCAGAACCCAATTATTTTCAATATAAATAACTTTCGTCATTGACATTGGAATTTGCTCCAATACACGATTTGTAGAGGGCAGAGTAAGCAATACACGAATAAAGGCGGATCTCACTTGAAAACGTCCAATCTAGTCATTACTCAAATCATGTTTCGAAGACAATTTTTAGAGGATTTTGGAGGATTAGTTGCTCCCACCCACCCTCTAAATTGTTGTTTCGAAGAAAAAAAAATAGGAGAACCTCCAATCCATTCTCTGAATTTTGTGATTTTAGAGAACCATTTCCCATCCTCTAAAGTATAAATAAACCACTTTATAATTTTTTTTATTCGATTATATCCTTTTAACTTTCGCATTAAATTCAATTAATGTGTAATAAAATTTAATTTTTACATTTTATTAATCTTAAAAATATACCATTACAAATGTCTCATCTAGATCTTTAAAATGAGTCCAATATTGAATATTAATTAATAATTTTTTATTTACCATACTTTATCATTTGGGCAATCTCTTATTACAAATTGATAATTATAAGTTAGTAATCAATTAAAAACCGAAACATAGTATTAAAATGATAAATATAAATATTAAAATTACAATAACATAAAAACATTAAAAATAAAGAATAATGAAAATATAAGTTATTTTAAGATACAAAGAAATAGGGATAGAGATAGAGATAAGGATAGAGAGTGTGGTGGGCGTGAAATATTTTTAGAGATGGAGTTATGGGAGGAATATTCCCTTATAGTTCTGTATTTTAAGAGATAGAGATAGAGAATGGGTGGGAGATGTAACCGATACATGGATAGTCAAATAAATCACGATAATTTTTATGCTAATCAATTTTTTTTTTCCAAATTATTATACTTGCTAGGCTCGTTTGGCGCACCGTATTGGACCGTATTGTATTGGACTGTATTATAAGTAATTAATTCAAACCATTGTTTGGTAATGCACTCGCCTCTCCCTATTAGGTTATTTTTATATGACTTTATTGTTTTATATATTATATAAAAATAATTTAAAACAAATATTTATAATTAATTTAAAATAACCTTACCATGAATAAAACAATAATAATGATATTAATTGGCGATAAAAGTATGATGATAAATGGAATATAAATGGAGTATGAGACTTGATACAAGTACGCCATGTTTTATTTGGATCCTGTAATATATTATACATTGTTATGACTTATGTACTTATGTGACATGTTTTAGTTGTATACCGAATATGTTTTTATTTTGAATGAATTATCAAATATGTTTTCATAAAACATTAATATATATTATTTTAATGGCCGTATCCGTATCCTAGTTTATGAAGATTTACCGTATCCCCGATCGTGCCATATCCGTATCCCGTACCTGTATCCGTATCTGTGCTACGTATTATATTTTTGAAGAGTTTATGCTACTCCACCCAAAAATCCCACCCACATTCCAACCCAAAAGTGAGGTGGCATCATCACACACTGTTGGATTAGAATTATGAGGTTTTTAAAGGCTGAACTAAGACATTTATAAGAGTAAAACTGTTGGAGCCAAAAACCAACCCAAATTTTGCACCCAAACCTAAAGTACTTTAGGACAAGGTGGGACGGGACAGGACATGTTGTTCGTATTGTTTGGAAGGCTTGGGACAGAACTGTCCATACTATTTTGTGTTTGGTATGGATAGGACAGGACAAGAGGTTCAAATGACCTGAGTACCCCTCTTTTTATTATATATATATATATATATATATATAACATATATATATACAACATATATTATTATATATTAAATATATATATTAATATTATTACATGTACAATAATATATATATATATATATATATATTATTTATGGGTATAATATTATATACGTAATAATATTTAATATATTAAATATATATATATATATTATATTTATTATGACATATATTTTATATTATATATTATATATATTAATATTACATATATTTTTTATATTACATATATTTATATATCTAATAATAGATAGAATATATATTATTATATAATATATATAATATTATATATGTATATATATATATTATATATATAATATATCCAGTCCCGATTCTATCAGGATGCACTGATATAACTTTATCAAGATATTGAATGTGAGCCACTCATTTATAACAGTGATTGACAAGTGCATACATACCAAGTCAAAGTATGTAAAACGAGTGGCTCACATTCAATATCCTTTTCATATACGGAATTATCTATCAGTGCATCCTGATAGAATTGAATAAGGATATTGAATGTGAGCCACTCGTTTTACATACTTTGACTTGGTATGTATGCACTTGTCAAATCACTGTTATAATGAGTGGCTCACATTCAATATATATATAATATATATACGGAAATTATCCTATCAGTGCATCCTGATAGAATTGAATAAGGATATTGAATGTGAGCCACTCGTTTACATACTTTGACTTGGTATGTATGCACTTGTAAATCACTGTTATAAATGAGTGGCTCACATTCAATATCCTGATAAAGTTATATCAGTGCATCTATTATATATATTATATATAATATATTAGACATGATTGTAATTGTTTGAAAATTTAAAGGATAAATTGGTCTTTTTGACACTTGTCCCATGTCATGGGACAAGTTGTCCTAGGTCGGGTGGGACAATTTTTTTGTGATTTATGTCCCACCTTGTCCCGTCCTGCCATGCTAAGGACGCGCCAAACGTGGGACAAGAACAAATTGTCCCACGTTGTCCCCCCGTCCCGCGTACCAACGCACCCTCTGTGACCAGTTACAAAAGCCAAGGGTATTGTTAAAAAGTAAAAAACATGTCTGGTCTATATCAAACGTTTAAAATTTAATAAAATTTAGGGATTCGATATGGCTTTGACCCTCACAGTTATAAATGGTCACTGTTCGTGGGTTAGTATACATTCACGAACTCGTAAAGACTCAATTGAAAGACATGGAGGATAATGTCGGTTTGGATGTCGAAGTCGAAGGAGAAAGCAGTACCACCACAACTAACGGATTTTGGTCGATTCAGACGTCTCATCGCTTTCTGATCTGGCAAAGGTGGAGTCTGTGTATCATGCGAGAGAGAACACGATGAAGAATGAGATCGCCCGGTTGAAGAACGAGCGAAGGTCTGGTGGAGGGAGGTCCTAGATGGAAGAAGATGTACAAGCCAGGTGGATGGTCGGATTTCGGTGTGGAGGCGTTGGCCGTAGAATACAAACAGGACAGCCTGTCGTCGGGATCCGACGGCAGGCAACGGCCAGATCTCCGGTGATACATCATGAATCTTGTGAGATTAATGTCTAAACTGTTTCTTTGTGTTATCATGTTCGAGTTGTGTTTTACTTGGGGTAGATTGATGTCACATGTAAGTTTCCTGGTTTTATATGTCGTCAAGTTGTAGATTGTTTTTATTGTTTTAAATGATGCAGATTTTGCAACAGCCAATGCAGGGTTAAGTTGAATGTTGGTTTGAACTCTAGTTTCTTGTTATGAATTGTTTGGAATGAAACTATCTTTCTGGTATAGTTAGTTTAGAATTATTAGATAGGTTCACTTTTTTATAAAGTAATGAGAATATTTAGGAATATTGTCCACGAGGTATTACTTATTATGACAAATTTCTTCATGAATTATTGCCTTAAAATACTTGAAGCCAATATTT
>CM059867.1:12872547-13079753 GCA_030490815.1 Acer saccharum | reverse complement strand
AATGCCATTTGCCCCCCTTGGCCATTGGGGCACGTGAGGCAAACACCATAAATGGCCTCTGTTCCCGTGTAGCAAACGGCCATGTAGAGCTGATTGCAAATTCATTCATGAATTAATGGGTTTTTGTCATATGTATTGCACGCATATGGTGTTTGGTGTGCATGGTTCAATCATAGCATGTGGTGTCTTTGGTCTTCTTCCTATTGGTCATATGATAGTTACTCACAGAGCTTTACTCACCTGATCATGGTCTCACTCAATTTATTCCCTCTCTCACGGTAATTCAAAATAAATGTGAAAAAGAAGAACATTTTTTTTGGTGTGCAGAATTTTTTCTTACAATTTTTCAAATCTTATTTCACCATATCTCTCTATCTCACTCCGATTCAATTGATTCAATAGCCAAAAATGTTGGTCTTGGAGAGGAACAAACCCCAAGCATTTTTAGAGTCAAAGGATTTTGTGATTTTTCGCAGCAAGCATATTTCAGTCCGAAATTCTACATTTGTATGTGTAACATATTCTTCTCACTTCATCTTTTGATCATTTCTTTTAATCTTTCTAATTGATAGATGATATGTGTTTAGAATGTTGTTAGATCATATTCTAAGGGTGGTTGATCTATTGATTGTTAAGTTTTAGCCATTTGATTTCTCTTGAACATATATGTGCTAAACTTGATTCAACATGAAATTGATTCTAGAAAGTGAATATTTGATGTGCTTCATGTTATTTTCTATGTTTAATTTCATGATCTAAGAACTAGGTTTTTAGTGTGATATATTGAATATTCATACCTTGTTCTTATTGATTTACATGTCTTGATTTCTAGATATTTTTGTGAATTGATTGTTGAAAGCTTATTCTAGATTGTCATTGAACATGTACATTTTGCTTGATTGATCATCTAGCTTAATTTGTTTGTGTTTGCATCACTTGCATCACTTTAGATCATAGCCTTGCATTAGGTTGAAGTCTCTAGCAAAGTGAGTGAAACTTTGTGGATAGAGCAAGGAAGTCTTGATTAGAGTCGGGAGGACTCGGATAATCAAGCAAGGAAGACTTGTCTAGGGTCGGGAAGATCCGGATAGGCAAGCAAGAAATCTTCCTAGAGACGTGAGCGTCTTTGATAGGAAGTTGCTTTCTAGAGGTGTAGGATACATCTCGGATAGGAAGTAGGCTTGGTAGTTCACTTGCCCGAGGGTAGATTAGGAGGTGATAGCTTGAGCGGATATCATGTGTTGATAGCTTGAGTGTGTAAGTCCTTTTCTTATAGTGGATTGCTTTGCCGGTGGTTGTGGTATCAACCCGTGGATGTTTCCTCTTTGAGGTTTTACCACGTAAAAAATACTTGTGTTCATTTTTTGTATTACATTTCTTTATCTTCCATATCTTACATTGATTGCATATCTTGTAAATTGATTAACTCTTGTATTAGTGAAATCAATCCATTTGCTAAATCTTATCAAGTGTGCATTTTCTTTGTTATATTCCGCATCATTTTTAATATTGGAAGAATTTGAGTAAATACCTATTCACCCCCCCTCTAGGTATATTTTCCACTATATTGCTTAAGGGAATTTCAATTGGTATCAGAGCGGGTGTCTAGAAGTAATTAGATAGATCCCTATTATAGTGTTTGTGTTTTGTTTTGTTGTGTTTTTTTTTTTTTTTTTTTTGTTGTTCATTTTTGTAGCTATGGGCAATTCAATGCCGGAAGGTGCTTCTAGTGCTAGACCTCCACTCTTGGATAGTGGTAACTACACCTTTTGGAGAAATACAATGAAAGCCTACATTAGAGCCATCAATGATAAATCATGGATAAGTGTGAGTGATGTAGTAGAGGAAGAGGAGTCCTTGGATGATAGAGAATCTACTAGCAATCACATTGCTCACGTGGCTATATATGAAGGAAGATTTGAGGATAGTAGTGAAGACTCCTCAAGTATTGAGGAAAGTGAAAACTCTTCTAGTAGTGAAGATAGTGAAATCTCCTCCAATGATGAAGAGTTCAAAGCCTCCTCAAATCAAGATTATATAAGCTTCAATGACAAGATCCTTCAACAAAAGAATGAAGATAACAACAAGTTGAAGTTGATCAATGCCAATTTAGTGGTGATCTTTAAAGCTCTTGTCAATGAAAAGAAGATGTCTTTGGAGAAGATGAGCAAGCAAAGTGAAGTCATCAAGGAGCATGAAAAGACCATTGAAAAGTGTGTCTCAAAGGTTGAGGAAAGTGCTCAAGAGCTAGATGATCTAAAAGAAGACTTTACTATGAAGTTGTTTGCCATGGAAGGAGAGATTAAGCAAAAAGAGAACTCTTTAAGTATCATGAAGATAAAAGAGTGTGAGCTTAAAGATGAAGTCAAATCTCTTAAAGAGTCAATTAATGGCATGAAGATTGGAGCCATTAAGCTTGATGAAATAATAAAGCTTGGAAAGCATCATGGAAATATGAGTGGCTTGGGTTTTGTAGAAGAAGTTAAGAAGACTCCTACAACCAAGAACAAGTCAAGAATTTCCAAGGAGAAGAAAGACTCAACTACTATTCCTTCCAACATCAAAGACAAAGACAAGAAGAGTTATGGAACTTCTCAACCGACTTCTCAACCAAAGCATGCACACCCAAAAGGTAACTTTTCTAAATTCATTCCGGTTTGTCATTATTGTAATGTGGTTGGTCACATTAGGCCTAAGTGTTTTGAATATGCTAGGCAATGCAAACTAGGAAATGTGGAACATGATAAAAATGTGAAAAAGTTACCTATTCATACTCCTAAGCATGAGTTTAAGTCTAGAGCTAGACGTAACATCTCTAAGTTTATCCCGGTTTATCATTTTTGCAATGTTGTAGGGCATATCAAACCTAAATGCTACAAGTATATTAGACAATGCGAACTAGGGAATGAGATGCATGCTAGTGAGATGAAAAGACTTCCTTTGGTTGTTTCTAAACATGTTAGGGCATTAGATACTATGCATGATGAACATGTTAATGAAAAGAAATCAACAAGGAAAGTTTGGGTTAAGAAAAATAATGTGCATACTTGTGAAATGGATAAATCTTCTTTGAAAGTTTCTAAACATGAAAATAGCTTTAATGCTTTGAGAAATGTGCATATTGATCATATCCATGTGAAGAAACCTATCAAGAAAATTTGGGTTGAAAAGAATAACATGCATGTTAATGATAATCTTGTTAAGAAATATGTTGAGAAGAAGTTGGTTAAGAAGAGTGTTAACCATGATCATTTGAAGAGTCTTGATGAAATATTTGTGCGTGGCAAAAATGTTAACTTTAATATGAGTGATGTTTTCATGAAGAAGATAGTTGATGATTTATCTTCTAGATTTCATATTGCCATGCGTAATGATCATGATGTTGTTTGTGTTGGTTCACCTAAGATCAATATGGTCAAAGGTGAGTGCTCTCATACTTGATTGAGTAGCACATATGAGAATATTTTTGTTCTTGTTTGATAAGAGTTCTAGGTTTGATGCTTGACTATGCCATTTTTAATGTGCTCGGTCTAGCATTCAAACTTGGTGTCTCTAGTCAATACATGAACTTAATATTCTCATAATCACTTTGATAGTCAAAATTTGTTGATTAACTTTAAAGAAGTTGAATTTTGAAATCTATATGGTGATTAATTTTGTTAAGACTTTTAGAGAAAGTCATTTTTATGTGTTTATTTGAGTTGAAAGTGTTTGGTCTTTATTTTCTTGGGATGACACACCAACAACTTGTTGTCATGAGGACAAACAAGCCAAGAAAGCTCATAAAAAGAGCGGAGACCTTTCATTGGTGAAAAAGCTTGCTAAGGTATTTCTCTACTCTAAAAGCTTGCTTTCTATTTCATCTTTTCAACTCTTTGTATGCATGATATCATTGCACATAGATATTAGGCATCATTTCATTAGAGAACATGTTGAACATCCTATTGTTTCTCTAAAGCAATGCCTACTAAAAAATCAACTTGCGGATTTGTTCACTAAGCCCTTGGACATAAGAGGTAAAACTCTTTGAAGATTCATTGGCATGATTTGTGTTGATTATTGTCTATGTGTGATTGTGAGTGGCTTGATGAGCAAAACTTTAATTGAAAATCAATATCTTTGAGAGCTACTCACTTGAGAAGTAATGATCTTAAACAATTATCTTTTATTGTTTCTAGATCATGCACTTGAGCTTGAAAATCATATTTTTGAAAAGTGCACTAATGCTTCTCTTATATGTTTTAGTTTTGAGTATATGTGGTTGAATATGTGTAGATAATGGATGCATCTAGAAGTTTATTGTTAAGTACATGATAGATGACCTATGGTATGTATCCATTTTGCTTCGGCACTACATAGTAATCAACGAGCACCCTCATGGAAAGGGCTACACACCTTGGTTGTGAAGCCACCCAATGTAGGAAAGGGCTACGCCATTGTGATGAGTGAAAGCCGCCATGAGGAGTATATGTTTTTGTTAGTAAAATCAAAGAAGTGTTGAAATGAATCATTAAAAAAAAAAAAAAAAAAAATTTATTTGATTCAAGCCTAAAACAAAACAAAAAGGCTTATGGTGTATAGTTGAGAATTGTGAAAAAGCTCGGGTTGACAAATAGAAACGGGGAAAACGAGCCACATGCACACACACGCTCATATGTTGATATCTATTCATTTTAAAAGCAAAAATCCGGATGAATATCGGTTTGACCTATTTTTGGAAAGGCTTTAGATGGATAGGTGTGGATAGAGTTTGCATGTTGATATCACAATTACTCCTACTATATATTTGAGAAGCATTCACACACATACATTTTGCTTATGTGCTTGATTTATTAGCAATGTGAGAATATTTTTGAGAGATTAACGAAAATCTATGATTCTCTCTTGGACTTTGAAAAGTGATGAAATATTTTCTCTTATTGCTTGAATGTGTGAATGTGTGAGTCCCTTGTGAACAAATCTACTTGATGATAATATGTGGAGCATATGTTTAGGGGGAGCTTAGTTTATTCAACTTCGCTTTCTATACGATTTGTTTGCTTAATATCTCATTTTTTTTTATCTTTTGTGTCCTTTGTCTATTCCTTGACAAAAAGGGGGAGAAATTGTATACCTCACCATGTTGGATATGGAGGAATCCATGTTTAATTTAGGGGAGAAAAATGTATACCTCTCACCATGTGTGGAGAAATGTTCCAAATGTGTGGGAAATTCCTTTTTGTGCTTTTATGGAGACTTTGTCTTAAGGAGGAGAATTCTTGTCTTAAGGGGGAGAAAAGAATTCTTGTCTAATTGTGTTAAGGATCTTAGGAAGAGCTTTAATTTGAAAACATTCATACACTTGAGATAATGCATTTTTTGTTTGAGATAAGGGAATTTTTGTATGTGTTTATATGATGATATCTCACCATTCTTCTTTAGAGAAGATCTTTTGTTTGGTTGCTATTTTCTCTCATAGGTACTTTGAAGACCAAAAGAGGAATTCTTGAAGACTTGAAGACTTTTTAGTCTAGGAATTTCTTTGTAATGTGAGATTGAGAGTATGCTATCATCTTGAGTTTATTTGAGTGAAACATTGTATGGTGAGGTTGAGGTTTTGCCAATGGAATAGCCAAAGGGGGAGATTGTAAGGTTCATGATTTGTATTGGCTTGATTCCATTGCAAAACACTCCATATTTGTATTAGTTGTTGATTAGGATATTCTTTGAAGAAAGGAAGCTTAAAAAGTGAAGAGCAACATCTAGTGCAATAGTCGTCTTCAAGAAGTGAAAATCGTCAAAGGTAAATCTTGACTTCCATCCTCTTGCAAGGCGTTAGCGCACACACACACAATTCATACATGTGTGTCCCTGCATCGTGGTTCAAACATTTTGTATAACACTTTCACACACTTCATAGTATGCTCATGCATTGTTCTTTAATAGATAAACATTGTAGAATTGCATGCTTTGTGACTATCTCTTTGATATGGCATGCTTGTGTGAATATGTGTTTATTTGTTTGTGTATTTTATGTTTTGGACTTGAATATGTTCTCAAATGATTCCTTGTTGAGTTCCGGTCGTTTCGGTTACTCACTCATTTGTTTTCGAGTTCCGAGTTGGAAGTTACGAAACTTTCCGTTCTTTTATCGTACATGGTTTTTGTCTTTTCGATTTCCATTTTTTTTTATGAAAGTTTTGTTGTTGCCTATGTTCGTGAGGGAGTTACGGTTCGTAATCCGAAAACGGATTCGAATTCGGAGTTCGGAGATCGGAGAACAGTTAAAAATGTGAGAGATGTGCGAAAGGGTGCTATAGGATAAAAGGTGGCAAATTGCCATTTGCCCCCCTTGGCCATTGGGGCCACGTGAGGCACACGCCATAACATGGCCTCTGTTCCCGTGTAGCAAACGGCCATGTAGAGCTGATTGCAAATTCATTTCATGAATTAATGGGTTTTTGTCATATGTATTGCATGCATATGGTGTTTGGTGTGCATGGTCAATCATAGCATGTGGTGTCTTTGGTCTTTCTTCCTATTGGTCATATGATATGTTACTCACATGAGCTTACCTCACCTGATCATGGTCTCACTCAATTTATTCCCTCTCTCACGGTAATTCAAAATAAGTGTGAAAAAGAAGAACAATTTTTTTTGGTGTGCAGAATTTTTTCTTACAATTGTTCAAATCTTAATTTCACCATATCTCTCTCATCTCAACTCCGATTCAATTGATTCAAAAGCCAAAAATGTTGGTCTTGATGAGAGGAACAAACCCCAAGCATTTTTAGAGTCAAAGGATTTTGTGATTTTTCGCAGCAAGCATATTTCAGTCCGAAATTCTACATTTGTATGTGTAACATATTCTTCTCACTTCATCTTTTGATCATTTCTTTTAATCTTTCTAATTGATAGATGATATGTGTTTAGAATGTTTTTAGATCATATTCTAGGGGTGGTTGATCTATTGATTGTTAAGTTTTAGCCATTTGATTTCTCTTGAACATATATGTGCTAAACTTGATTCAACATGAAATTGATTCTAGAAAGTGAATATTTGATGTGCTTCATGTTATTTTCTATGTTTAATTTCATGATCTAAGAACTAGGTTTTTAGTGTGATATATTGAATATTCATACCTTGTTCTTATTGATTTACATGTCTTGATTTCTAGATATTTTTGTGAATTGATTGTTGAAAGCTTATTCTAGATTGTCATTGAACATGTACATTTTGCTTGATTGATCATCTAGCTTAATTTGTTTGTGTTTGCATCACTTGCATCACTTTAGATCATAGCCTTGCATTAGGTTGAAGTCTCTAGCAAAGTGAGTGAAACTTTGTGGATAGAGCAAGGAAGTCTTGATTAGAGTCGGGAGGACTCGGATAATCAAGCAAGGAAGACTTGTCTAGGGTCGGGAAGATCCGGATAGGCAAGCAAGAAATCTTCCTAGAGACGTGAGCGTCTTGGATAGGAAGTTGCTTTTTAGAGGTGTAGGATACATCTCGGATAGGAAGTAGGCTTGGTAGTTCACTTGCCCGAGGGTAGATTAGGAGGTGATAGCTTGAGCGGATATCATGTGTTGATAGCTTGAGTGTGTAAGTCCTTTTCTTATAGTGGATTGCTTTGCCGGTGGTTGTGGTATCAACCCGTGGATGTTTCCTCTTTGAGGTTTTACCACGTAAAAAATACTTGTGTTCATTTTTTGTTTTACATTTCTTTATCTTCCATATCTTACATTGATTGCATATCTTGTAAATTGATTAACTCTTGTATTAGTGAAATCAATCCATTTGCTAAATCTTATCAAGTGTGCATTTTCTTTGTTATATTCCGCATCATTTTTAATATTGGAAGAATTTGAGTAAATACCTATTCACCCCCCCTCTAGGTATATTTTCCACTATATTGCTTAAGGGAATTTCAGAGGACCTCTGTGGTCGATCGACAAAAGAAAGCGATGTCTGGTTTGAAAGGGAAGTCGGCTGAGGCTGCTTTCGAGCCGGATTCGCTAATGAAGCTCCTTGCTTTTGGGCTTTCTTCGTTCAAGGATCCAACAGGGTTTTTGAAAAGGTCAGACGACTTCACCCTCATTGCTGATGATGATCATTTAAAAAGTGCCAAGACGGAGGACGTATTCAATACGGTGCTCCTTTCGAATTTTCAGGTAAAAAAATTTCTTCTTGTTCTATCTTTATCGGTAGTATCCTTTGCTGATTCGACATCTCTTTTTGTGCAGGCTTACCAAGCGCAACTACATCTACATGGTCGGTACAAGGCTGTCACTGACAATGCGCTAGGCTTTGAAAGGCGGGTGACGCACTGAAAACCGACAACGCCAGGCTTGCCAAGGAAAAGGAAGTGGTAGAGCAGCAAAAAATGGTCGTGGAGGAGGAGTTAAAGAATGAAAGGGATCGACATCAAGCTGAGTTGGCGAGAATTAGAGAAGAAGCTGATCAGCATGAGCAAACTATCGAGGCTCTGAAGAAACGACTACAGTCGATTGCAGCAGAGGCCATATGTAAGGCTAGGGCGGAGCTTTTTAAGGGTTATCTGTCGGGCGCCCACTCGACTAGGAATCTTCAAGAGATGAAGGAAGAGGTTGATACTTACAACGAGATAGAGCATCTTAAACTTGAAGAAGCCCAAGAGGGGGCGGTCAATGGAGTAAATGCTGATGATGTCGACAGGAGCCCAGGAGATAATGAGAACCTCGACAGTGTCGAAGAAGATAATGTTGTGCTAATGTCGATCCTCCCCCGAATGATGCTGCTTAAAAATTCCCTCATTTATACTTGTTTTGTATTCCTGGATGATATGGATGATATGGTCATTGCGACCTATTTTTATTCTGAGTGTTTGCTATTATTTTGAATCGTTTTCTTTCGCTATTATTTTCGATCGACTTCTTTTCTGTTACATTGATTTGATATTGTGAAAACAATACGACCATCATATAATGGGGTTTACACAATGATAACTTTAAATTTGAATGAGATAAGCCTGTAAACTCATGCTCATTCGTAAGTCGAACGACATTAAATATTTGATAATATCATATGAAAATCGCTTACATGCGTTATTAATGGTCGTCGACTTCTATTTATGGATGGTGATTGCGTGTTAGGTCGACAAATTTGTATGAAATATTTCTGTAGGGTAGCCAAGACCTTTTATTGATATTTTGCATTCAAGCGTTTGAATGGTCGACAAAACCTTTTTACACAGAATATTCGCGTACATGCATTTGAATGGTCGACAAGACCTTTTTACATTGAATTTTCGCATACATGCGTTTGAATGGTCGACAAAACCTCTTTACATTGAATTTCCGCATACATGCATTTGAATAGTCGACATCTTGTCGTCGTCTGAGTTGATTTGAATAGTCGACATCTTGTTGTCGTCTGAGTTGATGCTTGTTCCAATTGCTATTCCCCCATTCTAAATATGCGATTGTCGAATGAGGATATTGAGAGTTGAACGTTGCGTCTTCGATTCCTAAAATAGAGATTGCTTGTCGAAGTCGACAGCTTGTATGTAGCCAAATGTGATGAAAAATGTTTTTGTAAGCTTAGTTTTGCACTTAGTTGCACTAAGTTTTCATCATCACTCCTTGTGGGTTAACTTGTTAGTAATAAAATGTCGATTGAATATGGAAAATAGTATAATAAAGAACATAAAAATAGTAAAGTTCAGAAATGGTACTGTTTTAGATGTAGGGCGTTCCAACTGTTGTGTAGTTCTCGACCGTCGAGTCCTCTTAGTTTGTATGCTCCTCGTCCGACGACATCTGTTATTTGATACGGACCTTCCCATGTCGGCCCCAGTTTTCCGGCGCCTTCGTCCCTCATGTTTTGGAAGACTCGTCGTAGTACCCAGTCGTTGAGTTTGAAGACTCTGGCCCAAACTTTTTTATTGTAATGTCGAACGATTTGCTGCTGGTACGACTGAATTCTTAGAGCAGCGCGATCTCGACGTTCGTCGAGGTGGTCAAGTTCGAAACTGAGCTCCAAGTTGTTCTGTTCTTCATTCAGGTTTTCACTACGGGTGGTCACCAGCCGTGTTTCTATTGGGATGACTGCCTCTGGTAGTTTTTCCGCCCACTCGCTTTTTTCTGCCCCCAGTCGTTTCTTCAGTGTATTAACAATTGTTTTATTGGTCGACTCTGCTTGTCCATTTGCCTGAGGATATCGTGGAGTCGAGAAGCTAAGCTTGATTCCATATTTATCGCATAAATTCTTGAAGTCGTATGAAATGAATTAAGATCCATTGTCGGTCACTATCTCCCATGGAACTCCAAACCTGTAAATTATATTCTTCCATACAAAGTCGCGTACCTCAATGTCGCGTACTTGTTGATACGATCTGACTTCGACCCATTTGGTGAAGTAATCTGTCAGGACTAGCATGTAGACGACACCGCCAGGTGTTGCAGGGAGTTTACCTATAATGTCCATTCCCCATTTCATAAAAGGCCAAGGGGTCGAAATTGAATTTAACATACCTGGGGGGAGGTGTGATACAGGTGCGAATCGTTGACACTTGTCGCACAACTTCACATGATTTTGAGAATCTGTCCGTATGGTCGGCCAATAATATCCTGCTATGATGGCTCTGTTCGACAGACTACGAGCGTCGGAATGGTTTCCGCATTCCTCGTAGTGTAGGCTCTTCAGGACGTCGTACGCCTCTCGATTGGTGACGCATCTCAAGTAGGGTCCTGTGAATGATTTCTTGTAAAGCTTATCATATAGGATGCAAAATTTAACAGCTTTTGCTTTGATCCTCTTTTCTTCTGTTTTGTCGTCTGGTAGAATGTCGGCTTGGAGGTAATTGAATATGGGCTCCATCCAGTTTCTTCTATGGTCGACAGGCGCCAGTGCTTATGCCTGTTGAATTGTTGGAGACATGAGATGTACAATGGGTATCGACTTCGAGCCATTTGTTGTCGTCGACCCAAGACTTGCTAATGCGTTTGCTCGTGCATTTTTAGATCTGGGTATTTGTTCGATCGTAAACTCGTCGAATGTCAACTGGAGTTGTTTGGCTTTGATCAGATAAGCTGACATTTGTTGGTCCCTTGCCTTATAGGTGCCATTCATCTGTCGAACGACTAGTTGAGAGTCGCTTAGTACTTGGATATTCTTCACATCTAGGCTTTTAGCGAGGTCGAGCCCAGCGATCAAGGCTTCGTATTAGGCTTCGTTGTTTGTCGCACGAAAGCCACAGTGGATCGATTGCTCCAAAATGTCCCCCTGTGGGGATTGGAGTACCAATCCTAGTCCGCTTCCTTTGATGTTACTAGACCCATCGACCGAAAAGATCCATCTTTCGGTGGAGGATTTTTCCGTGAGTGCTATTAGCTCCTATTCAGCCTGCACATTTTCACAAGGGGTAAAGTTTGCTACAAAGTCAGCTAATACCTATGATTTCCGTACTGCCACTACGAGAGCTAGTGCAAGTTTTTCCAGTCGACTATACTTGGTTTCGGCGTCAAGTAGTGTTTTACTTACGTAGTAGACCTGATGTTGGTTGTTGTCTTCTTCTCTGACTAGGACTGCACTTATGGCTGTGTCGGATACTGCCAGATATACAAATAGTGTTTCGTTGTCCTTCGGTTTCAACAGCAGTGGGGGCGACTTTAAATAGGTTTTCAAATCCTGTAACGCCTTCTCGCAGTCGTCGTTCCACTCAAGCGTTTTATTCTTTCTGAGGGTGTTAAAGAATGGAAGGCACCTTTCAGACGAATTCGAGATGAATCTGTTCAGCGTCGCTACTCGACCAGTAAGCTTCTATACATCTTTGATGCATCTGGGTGACTCGATGTTCTCGATCGATTGTATTTGATCTGGATTGGCTTCGACACCTCTTTGGGTGACCAGATAGCCTAAAAACTTACCTGAAGATACACCAAAAGAACATTTAGTAGGGTTAAGTTTCATACCGTATTCGTCGAGCACGTCGAACGACTATCTGAGATGGTCGATGTGTTGTTGAGCGATTAAGGATTTGACCAACATGTCGTCGATGTAGACCTCCATTGTCGATCCAAGCATCTTGGTGAACATTTTGTTGACCAGCCTTTGATAGATTGCACATGCATTCTTTAAACCAAAAGACATTACTTTATAACAAAATGTACCTCGCTCTGTGACGAAGGCCGTTTTTTCTTGGTCATCTGGATGCATCAAGATCTGGTTGTAGCTGGAATAGGCGTCCATAAAACTAAGTAGTTCATGTCCTGCTGTCACGTCGACCAGCATGTCGATGTGGGGTAGTGTGAAGGAATCTGTGGGGCATGCTTTGTTGAGGTCCGTGAAATCGATGCAAACTCGCCATTTCCCGTTCTTCTTTTTCACTACCACGACGTTTGCTAGCCAGTCGGGGTATTTCACCTCCCTTAAAGAACCAATGTCGAACAGCTTTTGGATTTCCTCGTTGATCACCTTGTTTCTCTCTGGAGCGAACTTCCTTCATTTCTGCTTTACTGGTTGGTGATCTGGATCGACTTGTAGTCGGTGAACTATCACTTCTAGGTCGATGCCAACCATGTCTGTGTGTGACCAAGCAAAGCTGCTACGTCGTTCTTGAAGAAATTTGACCAGTTTCTTACGGATGTCGCTCGGTAATCTGGACCCAATATAGACTTTATGGTCCAGGTGATCTGGGTCGATTGACACCTCGTCGAATTCCTCCATGTTTGGCTTGTTTTGCATCGACTCGACTTTGGCTTCCTGTAATTGCTATAAATCCTGCCACCTCTTTTTCATGGCATTCTGGTAGCATTCCCTGGCGGCTCTTTGTTCCCCTTTAATCTCCTTAACTCCCCATTTGGTTGGGAACTTGATCATCTGGTGGTAAGTCGATGGGATCGCCTTCAACTCATGTATCCAGGGTTTGCCTAGGATGGCGTTGTAGGGAGACCGACAGTTGAGCACTAGGAAGTTGATGTACAGATTGACGCCTTCTACGTATACTGGTAGCACAATTTCGCCAAGTGTGCTTTTTTGCTCTCCACTAAATCCTGTCAACATAGTCGTCCGACGACTAAGTTTTGATTCGTCAACCTGCATTTCTCTCAAGGCACTGTTAAATAAATTATTACAAGAACTTCCATTATCGATTAAAATGCGTTTAGTTAAACAGTTTGCAATATGTAAAGATATAACTAAAGCATTATGGTGAGGAGAAAACAAATCTGATTTGTCTGTCGACTTGAAAATGACAGTCTCGTCGACTTTTGATGGATGCTCTCGATTTGGTTGAATTTCCGTGTTCAACACTTGTCGTGTGTGTCTCTTAGCTGCAGAGTAGCTTACACCACTGGCTTCAGATCCACTTGCAATGTAGTTGATCACTCTGTCTTGTCGGGGTGGTTCTAGAGGATTGTCGACGGCACCGGATTGCCTCTGGTCGTCGCGTCTCGCGTATGTCTATTTTCCCTTATCCGTTAGGAATTCTCGAAGGTGTCCCTATTTTAAGAGTTATTGATGTGTAAAATCATGTTATAAAAATCTAACTCGCAAGTGCACGAATCGTAAGATAAGTACAGCGACAAGTAGGGATCGTTCCCACGAGGAAAAGTGATCTACTAGTTATAACTAATTCTAATTAAAGCTAAGCAATTAACAGTATCCAAGAGAGTATGTTTGATTGATTGATTGATTGATTGATTGATTTAGAACAAAATTATCTAAGAAAGCAAGTAACAAGAATACGTGAATGTGATCAAGAGGTGAGAGGACTAGGTCATCAATGCTCCCCAACTATGTCTACTCAATGCTTCGAATTGACTTTTGATAAAAGATGTAACTCAAGTTAAGGGTTCGTTCTTATCTTATTTATGATTGTTACCGTATGATCCTGGGATGAATCAAGTGTTCTCAACTGTAATTCAATTTAACTCAAAAACTTGAGATATGAATCACAACCAAAAACCCATTAAGCTCAAGAACAAGTGAACCAAAATTGCGTCCCAAACACTTGGGGTTGCTAATTTTATTCATTCAATTAAATATTGGCTCTCAATTATAATTTAATTTAACTCAAACACTTGAGATATAAATCACAATTAAAAACCCTAAATTCCTACCTAGCATAAAACTATGCATCAACAAGAATAAAGATTTAAGTTATAGGATGAATTGAATGAATCAAAACTTGAATTAAGAAAATATAATCAATTCTAACAAAGAGTATTCATAGCGGTTCACATTGACTCCCTAATATGGAGTTAGTTACACATATTAGAAACAAAGAAACAAGAGGGAGAAAAGATAAAACCCATTGAAAAGCTTCAACAAATTCTTCAAATCCTCGATGAACTCCTTCGTCTTCGAATCTTCTATGAGTAAGATGAATGATGAAATTGTGTGATGAGCAAAAGTGTGGAATGTCTGAATGGGAGAGTTCAACCAGACGCAACCCTAAAGACCACTCAATATATATATATAGGCCTCCCCAATCTGAATATGAAAAGACTCCTTTATTGGGCAAGAATCACCAAACCGCTGCCGTTACCGTTGCCAGTGTGGCAGCGGCGTGGCAGCGCTCTAGACGAGAAACGGGGAACCACTGTGGCTATGGCAGCGGCGCGGCAGTGCCCTGGCAGCGGTATCTACTATTTTCAGAACGCTGCTGCATCGCTGCTAATAAATTGGGAGCGATTTCAACTGCACTATTGAATATTTACACGAAAGCCCCTGTAGTCTTCAAAATAGCACTTTTTGCCTGAATTTCTTCAATTTATTCATCTGGATCCAAAATCCTGAAAATGCTCACACACACACACATTAAATCCCAAAAAGACTCGAGAAACAAGCAATTGATTAGAGGAATGGGGATCAAAAACATATATAATAAATGACCGATCAAATACCCCCAAACCTATCTTTTGCTAGCCCTCGAGCAAAACTAAAACAAAAACAAAACCTCTAAGCTAAACTAGAATTCATAAAAACCTAACAAAGCCACTTTCGTAGGGAACACGATAGCATTGAGCGTATGCTACAAGCCTTTAAACCTCTAGGTGTCCCTAGAGGAGGAGTTTCGTCTCCTGAGGGTTTATAGCTATAACACCCACAAACATATCCTGTGAAAACCGGTCATCAAAATACCACAATATGTGCCCATGTTGAGACAATGCATGCAAAAGCCAATAAGTAAAGACTAATATTACGTCACAAGTCTGAAAACATTGCTCAATTTTTAAGTGAAAAGCCCATGCTCTAAACATTCTAGCATCCAGGACACATCATCAAAAGGCCATAGATATAATTCGCCTCGACTCTAATCCTCACAGGATTTCTCTCATTAGTTCTCTCAGAACCTAGGTTAAAATCACTCATCAAGCATATGCGATGGAATTTATGCACAAGAAATTCAAATTATTCGCATATGAATATATCACTGAAAGAACGCTTGATTTGTATGCAAAAGATCTCATGAAAAGAATCAAACATTGTGAACCAGATAAACACACATCGCAAATCTACTATCATATCAAGGATAACCAGCAGATCAAATAGACTTCATTCAGGTTGTAATGGGGCCATTGGGTGAGGGCTAAGAAAGAACAGAAAATTGGAATTCAAAGAACCTAGGATCATACCATGAGAGCCTTCTATTACCTTTGCGGCTTCACACAAGTCTCTTGGTCTCCTTTTCAAGTGGAATTTGACCACTTATTAACTAATTCCTCAGAATTTTCCTAACTCCCTTTGCCAACTCCTTTTGAGTAGATTCACACGTGCAGCCTTTATTTGACTTATCGCACCCCTTAACACTTATTCTCTGATCTTTTTTTTTTTTTTTGAATCATAAATACAACCATTGGATTACCTTCAGCCTCAGAATTTTTGGATTGAATGCAGCTCTTTGTTTCCTTGATTTAGCAGCAACTATGCACACAGTCACGTGCAAAAACAAAACATCCTCTTCACCCTTCTCAAAGTATGATCCCAAGCTATAAGATATGGCTAATCATTAGCTTATTTGGATTGCAGTTAATGTGGTGAAGAAAGAAAAAGGCTATCAGTGTTTGGCTTTAAACAGGGCTATGGAGCACACACATAAGGTAGTAAATATTTAAGGCCTTTTAAGTAACTAAAACACACATAGTCTATATCACTTCCACTGGTTCGACTTACTCAAGAATAACATGCAACATGTGAAATCTTTTATGATGATCGTTCTATAATGCTCAATGTACAACCTATAGAGATCAAATCTAATGTTAAGAACCTACTGAGTGTTTAAAGAGTAGAAACAACAGGACCCTCATAGTATGTCATTTATGTACGCTATTTGGCTTAGTGAACTCACAAGGGTAGTCTCCACTATTAATCATGGCAATTCAACTCAGCATTCTATCCACCATCACATCACGAGCATGTCATAAGTTTTAAAAAACATGCAATGCATTACCCTAAATGGCAAGATGTTAGTGTAAACTCATTAATTAATGCACATCATCTCTAAGGTACACACCGAAGTGTCTCGTCTCGACAGACGCAAGAACGACAGACTCTCAAAACAAAAACAAAAATTAAATTCAAAAACATAAAACACATAACACACCCCCAAACCTAAATCCTACATTGTCCTCAATGTATAACATCAAAGCACAAGACAAAATGGAAAAAGGCACGGAAGAGTAATCATGTCAGAAAATAAAGCAAAAGAAACAAAAGTCAGAATAAACTAAATCCACAAAAGTAAACCTAAAATCAAAAATTCTAAAGGAAAAAGAAAAAAAAAATAAAGAAAATAAAAGAAAACAAAATAAAATAAAACATATCCTTCTGTAGACTTAGGATCGTCTATAGTGCCTCAGCTGCCATCCTTTCACTGTTGGCTTGGGCCAGCCCAGTTCCGTCATCTCCTTGCTGTGGCTGGCCTAGACGGACAGTGGCTGCACAGATCTCATCAATCGATATCTCCAAGGTGTCCAGACGGGAGTATATATCATTCATCAAACCTGCTATCCCTGTATCTACATAGCCCCTCATTGTGGACAGCATGTAATCTACCCACTCAGGCCTCTGCTGTGACGACCCAGCTCCGGGATCGCCCTGAGTATGCTGCTCCAAAACCTGTTGATCCACAGCATCCATCGACTCATCTCCATCATTGGCCTGACTAGCCCGACACCTTTTCCGCCCAGGTAACTCACCAATCAGGGGAAGCCCACGCATGCTAGCCTGAGTGTTCCATGTGGCAAGTGATAGTGGCCTTTTCGGCTCTATTGTCTCATCCCTGGCATCGTCATACACTTCTAACCCAGCTACGACGCACATGGCCGTGATCAAGCACGAGAATATCATAGTCGCTCCTATCTGTCGCCCAACACCCCGGATCTCCTTCTTAATGAAGGTGGCCACATCAAAGTATCCACCTGTCCTGATAGCATACAACACCTGAGATACCTCCTTGAAAATCTCCCCAGTATGACTAGATGGCTTAAGAGAAGCCGTGGTAAATAAGTTCCAAAAGGCAATATCCAAATGCAAGTCACCCATCTTCAGCTCTTGCCCATTCCATCCTACTCCACCCTCTCTGCGAAGCGCACAACATAACTCGTACCTGCCTGGGTACGCCACCTGAACATCCTCATATGGTGGTAAGCCATAGTATTCTCTAATTGCTTCCACAGAAATCACCACAGGCACTCCTCTAACCACAACTACACTGTGTGCCCCGAACTGCGCATCCACCATATTGGCATAGAACTCCTTGACTAGGCTAATATTAACATTACAGGGCCTACGCACAAAACCTTCCCATCCCCTGGCTTCAACAGTAGCTGGTATGGGTGTCCCTCCTAACTCTTCCAAGGCTATCCCCCTTTCCAAAATGTAGTTCCGGTTTTTCTTCAATCTCTCCTTGTATTCAGGATGTCCTTTGAATTGCTGCTCAACCGGCCTCTTATCTCGCCCGCGATTCAGTTGGGATTCACAGGAACATGACCTCCTCTGATTACTGTCCTTGCCATATCTGCAAAGAAAATTACAATGAAGCACGTAATTAAACAAAAATGGACAGTGACTGATCAACGAAAAATTCAGCAGCATTCCAGTAGTAAAATCAATAAATCCAGGTGCCTACATTGCACAGATAACATCACTTTGCATTCAGCACATCACAACACAGTAAGAATATAGAATAACAATTATTTGACAATATCAAACACAATTTCGTATGCAATTGTTACACTATTTCATTGAAAATTATCAAAACACACTTCCACCCATTACCTAGTCCCTATGCATTCATCAAACAATACATGCAATGGAATAAATTCGTCCCACATCCAAAAATCCCCAAATTTCGGTCCTATAACCCTAAATAATTCAATTGAAAGCAAATATGGGAGAAAGGAGAGGGAACGCACAATTAAAGGCAAAATACAAATCATAATCAAAGTACAATAGGGTAGAAACACATACCTGGAAGTTGTGTGTGACCGGAATGAAGAAGAGGAGAAAAGGGAAGAAAGAAATTTGAGAGAAATTGACTGACACTGACTCGTCAAAACAGTGCCTTTATAATTAGGGCACGACCGCTGCCATTACCGCTGCCATTACCGCTGCCATAGGCATAGCGGTTGGGCATCGGTCCACTCCTATTGGCCGTCCAAGCGGTAGAGTGGAACACACCGTTTCACTTTTAGTACCGCTGCCATAGGCGCAGCGGTTGGGCAGCGGTTGCCCAGTTTCAACGCTCACAATTGTTAGTCAGCGGTTAGGCAGCGGTACAAAAACAGTAGGTACCACTGCCATACCGCTCCTCTTATTTCCCCAGCGATTGGGCAGCATTTTACCCAGTAATAACCGCTCCCAATTGTTAGGCAGTGGTCAGGCAGCGTTTTGAGGACAGAATGCAACGCTACCCATACCGCTCCTAATGCGCTATGCATCTGGCAGCGGTCAACCTGACACAATTTACTATATATATATATATATATATATATATTAAACAATGAACAACAACACCCCCAAACCTTCTTGAAAGCAAGGGGGAACACTAATTAAAGACACGACAAAAGCAAAATGGAAAGAACATACCTGGGTGGGTTGCCTCCCACTGAGCGTTTTATTTAACGTCTAGGCAAGACGCACAATAGCCTTACGGCTCAAAGAACGAGGAGAAGTCAGCGCTTCTTATTGTTAGGATTATGCTCAATAGCAAGAGTGTAATGTTGTAATTAACAATCTTTTTCATATTAACAAAGAGATTTCTGGTTTAACAAATCGTATAGCATTTATAGTTTATATTATAATTGTCAAAGTAAATAATCATAAGGTCTAAAGACTATGGGAAAAGAAGAATTGTTCGTACATCTGGATATGTATGTGGTAGACACAATTCTTTAGTTAGTCTTGAATAATGTTCACAACTTAAGTTAAATGTTGGGCACCTTTATCTTGTTAAAGTTGTAGAATTCTTTTGCTAGCATTTGAGTGGGATCAAATGAGATATGATGAGTCTAAAATCATCGGAGTGTCTTCGAGCAAAAGGATCTAGTGCACTGGGTGCATTGAACTGGATCACAATGAAAAGCTTTATCTAGAACCGTCAGTAGATAATAGTCTTTTCATTATCAGGACAATCGGAGAGTCTATCTTAATCCTGAGATAAATGATGGACTTATGGTTGCAAGTGATATCATTTGAGTTATCAATGAGTACGATTATATCGCATAGTCTATCCTCAATAGTTTGGTGATATTCATTTGTTAATCGATAGAGGACTTCATTTATAGATATGGACATCGTGGCTCCATTTAATAAAATGAGAGTATAATATTATCATATGGATGTTTTGAGGTAATTGGATATTAAATCTCAACGTTGAGTTTTCGATAGTGTCTATTGAAAACATGGCTTCTGGACAAGTCAAAATATCCAAGTTCAAAACGTGGTCATATGAGTAAATATGGTAACTTGGAGAGTTATAGGCGGTCTATGAACTCTTAGTGATTACTGATATTAATTACGAGGATACACTATCTCCAATATGATTGTCTAGGGTATGAATGAGGAGCATCTTCCTTTTCTATCTTTATTTAAGAGTTCAGTTTTAGCTCTTTAGTGGAATGAGTTAAAATTAATGGATCGGACCTAAGTGAATCATTTGTTGATTGTGATTAGGTTATGTCTATTGAAGCTTAAATTTAGATGGCCCGCCAAGATCCCCAATCCACACGGACTTGCATGGATCACTTGATATATTCTACCGGACCAATTTAAGGGTCCGTCTAGAATTGCATTTAATATATTAAGAATATAATTTACACATTATTTAAGTAATTGGCTGCTCAATTATATTAATATATTAATGAAAGACATGTGGGCTTGTTTCTTTTAGTAAGAATGGGTCTGGTTCACATGTGGGCTTTTTATTTAAAGTCCAATGGATTAAATGAAATAGGAAAATAATATTAGGCCCAATCTTATACAAGTGGGGCGGCAAGGTTAATGTTTTAACCTAAAAATATTATTTTGTTTCATTTGTTTTAATTAAATAAGAATTAATTAATTTATTGATTAATTGTTTAATTAAAGAAACAAATCTTTCCTAAAAGTAAAAGACTTGTTTGATAAGTAAATAAATAAATTAGTTTTATTTATTTAATCAAATAAGGAGTCTTTTTATTTAGTCAAAATAAAAGAATAAAAATCAAGGAGTTGGATTAGGGTTTGAAGTCTTAAAAGACATGTGTTTTTTGGGTGCAATACAACTCCTCTTTTGTAGAGGAAAATTGCGGCAACCCTAGGCAAAAGCACATGAAGAATTCGGCCACCCTATAAGGAAAGAAGGAAGAAAATTTGGCCACCTATATAAGTACACTTATAGATTTTGGCCACCACAAGAGATTGTGCTTGAGATTTTATTTATTTCTTCTTCTTCTTAATTCATAGAGAGTTTTTTTTTATTCTAAAAGACAAAAGGAGTGTTAGATTATTCTTTGATAGTATACTATTGCTTAATCATCAATAAGCTTGTGTATACGATATCGATCTAGGTTCACGCGAGTTTCGATCATTAGATTGAGAACTCAAAAGTGACCGGAATAATCTTTGACATTCTTTTGATTGTTTTGTGACTAACAAAGATAAGAAAGTTTTTGTTTGGTCCATTCACAGGTTTGCAATTCAAAGAAAAGGGAGACCACGCTCCTAGGTGATCCACGTTCGTGCTCGGATTGAAGGTCTTGCGGATTACCATCGACGTAAGTCAATCGGATCACGCGACAAAAGGTAATTTACTTTTGTTAATGTATATGCATGTTTATTGATTAAAAGGGTTTAAGGTTCATAAAGGAAAAATTTTTAAAAGTCACTAAATCTAATTTTAGTATCGCTTCCGCTGCGTGTACCACTTTTGTTTATTTTTCCCTACACTCATCTCAGCCACACTCACATACGGCTTGAGTCTGTGGCCATTTACTTTGAATCTCTCAGCGTCACGAATGTTTTCAACCTCCACAGCTCCATGCGGAAAGACTTGGGTTACTCTATAAGGTACAGTCCACCTAGATTTCAGCTTTCCTAGGAACAGTCTCAATCGTGATTGAGAAAACAAAACCAGCATTCCCGGATGAAACTCCTTACGAAAGATCTTACTATCATGTAATTTCTTGGTCCTTTCTTTGTAGATCTTTGCATTCTCATATGCATTGAAACTAAATATACCACGGTGTGTATAAAGCTATCTAGAGGGGGGGTGAATAGATTTTACGCTTTTTACCCAATTTTTCGTGTTAGTCAAAATTACGAAATTACCCTCAAGATAATATAAACAAGCAAGTGTAATATGGTGCGGAAATTAAATTAACACTTGAATTTTTACGTGGAAACCCTCACGGGAAAAACCACAGGCTATGTAAGTAAGCCACACTCGAACCTCGAATCCACTAAATATGCAAACGATTACAACCTAATCCCGGAAGTAATCACACACCTACCTAATCCCGGTATGAGTGAACCTAGTCCAATTTGCTTGTGATCTAAGCAACCTAATCCCGATTGCTACACACAAGACTTAGCTTCTCTTGAAGAGAATACAACCCTAAGTGAATATATGAAAATATCCAAAATGCAACATAGAGCAAGGGAAACCCTATATGCTTATCTAAGATGATTAATATGCAATTAAGAACAATCCTAGATATCAAAACTAAATGACATGTCAAATAGTTAAGCTAATCAATATCAAGTACAAAACCTAATATGCTAGCACAATACAACTTCTCAAACATACATCATACTAATCTCAATTTTGTATCTAAAGCATACAAAATAACAATCAAGTAATTAATTGAGATTGCTAGATAAAATAAACACAAAATATGTAAGATATTAGTGAAAAGCTTACCAAGCAAAGTATGATGAAGATTCCATGCTAGATGACATCTAGATGATCTAAGATGATGCTAGATGATGATTGATGATCATGAAATTGTGTTTGAGTAATTAAAAATGAGTTCTTTGTGTATTTTTCTTCTCTTGAAAAATATCCTAAGTATGAAGCATGAATAAGAACTCTTGTGAATGACCTAAAATCAAGTTAGCATATATATAGAGGCCATAAGTGAAGTGAGGTCGTTTTGAAAACTCGGCAGAAAAATACTCTGTGCGCTGGTGGACCAGCGCAGGACCAGCGCACAAGCCAATTTTGGCTTGAGCGCTGGACGTCAGGCGCTGCCACCAGCGCCAGTCCAGCGGTGCCATACTGGGTGATCGGCGCTGGTGGCCGGCGCTGGTCCACACCAGCGCACGACCAGCGGCGCGCCACTGGGCGATTTGCGCCGATGAGCGGCGCTGGTCGACCAGCGCTGGTCGACCAGCGCACAGCCCCAAAAATTGCATCCCACATGCAATCATGCAAGGGGTACAAAGTCAAACAAGATGCATCCTAAAAGCCTAAATGCTATGATGTTTTCAACACAAGATGCAATCATAAAAATAGGCAAGAAGAGATGTAAATAATCATTTATGCACAACCAAAAGAAACACAACATACAAAGATTAAACATATGCATGAGTTGTGAGTGTGTGCAACTATCTCTTCAAGACAAGAAAGCACTTAGAATATTACCTTTGGTGCTTGTCAATAATGAGGTCTTCAAAGGGCCTAATGCACTAATAACAACATCTAAACTACCCTTACAAAGAATCCCCATTTATGGTTTGATCACGAAATAAGCCAATTAAAAACAACGGGAATCCTTACAATCTCCCCCTTTGGCTATTTCGTGACAAAACCATCACTCACATTAAATCCTCACAACAAAATAGAAACTACGGGATTATAAAGATATTCTACATTACAAAGAGATAAGAGAATGCAAATTGAAGTCTTCAATCCTCTTGTAGAATAATCAATCCCTGAAAAGAGTTTCTAACAATCCAATTCAAGTAAAGTGTGAGATTAATCATGTGAGAATAATACCAAGCATTTGCATTTTTAGAATTTAGAAACAACATTAGCAAATGTATGCAATGTATGATAAATGCAATGCTCCCCCTCAAAGGGTTACTCCCCCTCAATGTTTTATCTCCCCAAAGTGCACAATAGCTTCTCTATTTTGCAACTCCCCTTACAATATCCTACTCCCCCTTTTTGTCATGATATAGGCAAAGAAGTAGTCCCCAACCGGGTCACTCATAGCAACGAGAGATAGAAGCATGCAAGATATGCATATACATATAAGTCACGTTATGCACTTCAATTAATTTGAGAGAAACAAGGAGATTTATTTGAGAAAATGTGTGAATCCAACATGCTTTGCATACAAGACATATAGCATTCAAGTCCAAAGTACAATGGTATTTGGCAAAGCAAATGACAAAGGTTTCTAATTCGAATTCAAACCAATTTCACCAATGTCATGGGAAAAGCAAGGATATAGAGATTATTGATTTTAATTTAAGAGTAACTATATCCAACTTTATAAGCGAAACATGGCATGAGCGACTTTGCACCCTATTAGATTTTTCCGGATAAGATATCCGTATGATAGTAACCATGTTCAACTAATAAAGAAAGAGAGACATTTGGAATGTAAATTCCTTTGAACGGATACAAGATCCTTTATTCATTTTGAGTCTCATAAGCTTTCACACAAGTTTTGCATTTTTAAGAATATGCAATCATCAATTCATGCTTTTCATGTGAGCATGTTGTATGAATTTCATGCTTTTTCATTTAGCATTAGCATGTTATTTAAGAAACATCATGTCATGGAGATAACTATAGGTCATTCACATCATACTTCCTATGTAAATCTCCTAGTCCAAAAATGCATGTTTGAACGTAAATATGACATGGATTGTAGACAAGCAAGGTTCACACTTATAGAATAGAAAACATATATACATATGTACAACCAAGCTTACTCAAGCAATCAAAAGAAGAGGCATAAGTTATTTCAAATTTTTTGCAAGTTACAAGAATGCAAAATAGCTCTCTTTGCTTGAGTTCCCCATATGGGGTCAATCATAGAACATCACTCCACAAGACATATCCCAATAGATCTACTAAGAGTTTTAAATCGAGTAGCATCTAAGGGTTTAGTAAATAGGTCCGCAAGTTGATCATTAGTACCTACATGTTCAAGTACTATGCATTTATTTTCAACAAGCTCTCTAATGAAGTGATGGCGGATGTCAATATGCTTAGTTCTAGAATGTTGAACCGGATTCTTGGAAATATTAATGGCACTCATGTTATCACAAAAGAGAGTGAGAGTACCTTGATTGAATCCGTAGTCTACTAGCATTTGCTTCATCCATAGGAGTTGTGTGCATCCACTCCCTGCGGCTATGTATTCGGCCTCGGTCGTGGACAAGGAAATCGAGTTTTGCTTCTTGCAAAACCAAGACACCAAGTTGTTGCCTAGAAAGAAGCAACCGCCCGATGTGCTCTTCCTATCATCACAATTTCCTGCCCAATTCGCATCACTAAAGCCTACAAGACTAGCATTAGTGTCAAAAGAGTACCAAATCCCATAGTTGGATGTCCCATTCACATAGCGAATGATCCTCTTCACGGAAGAGAGGTGGGACTCCTTAGGATCCGCTTGGTACCTAGCACACACACCCACACTAAAAGATATATCGGGCCTACTTGCGGTCAAATAAAGCAAGCTACCTATCATGCACGATATAGAGTTTGTTCCACACTTTTACCACTAGCATCCTTGCTTAGCTTCAAAGTGGTACTCATGGGTGTATCACAATGTTTGGCTTTCTCTAAACCAAACTTCTTCACTAGGTTCTTAGCATATTTGGCTTGGGTTATGAAAATCCCATCATGCATTTGTCTAATTTGCAAACCTAGGAAGTAACTAAGCTCACCAACAAGACTCATCTCAAATTCAAGAGACATGACATTAACAAATTGTTGGACTTTGGTGTTGTTGGTGGAGCTAAAAACTATATCATCAACATATATTTGAGCTATGAAAAGCTCATCATTGTCTCTCTTGATGAATAGTGTCTTGTCAACACTACCTCTTATGTAGTTGTTGTCAACAAGAAATTGAGTGAGGCGCTCATACCAAGCCCTCGGAGCTTGTTTCAACCCATAAAGTGCCTTCTTGAGGCGATAGACATGATTGGGGTGGTGTGCATCCACAAACCCCTTAGGTTGTTCAACAAACACTTCCTCTTGCAAGAAGCCATTGAGGAAGGCACTCTTGACGTCCATTTGGTGCAATTTGAACTTGTGCACACAAAAGATGGACAAGAGAAGCCTAATGGACTCTAAGCGGGCAACGGGAGCAAAAGTCTCCTCAAAGTCGATACCCTCAATTTGAGAGTACCCTTGTGCTACAAGTCTAGCCTTGTTCCGCACTATGTTGCCATCCTCATCGGATTTGTTCCTAAATATCCATTTGGTGCCTATGACATTAGTGGTCTTAGGCCTAGGAACTAGAGTCCAAACCTCATTCCTTTTGAATTGGCTTAGCTCTTCTTGCATGGCAAGAACCCAAAATTCATCATTTAAGGCTTCTTCAACCTTTTTGGGTTCAATTTGAGAGGTGTAACATGTATAGCTAATAAGATTAGCAAGTTGGCGTCTAGTCCTAACACCCTCATTTACCTCTCCAATGATATCTTCTTTATCATAGAGTTTCCTAACCCATAGAGCGGGTTCTTTAGAGTCCAAGAGAGGAACTCTATCAATAGGTTGTGTGCCATCATTGTTGACATTAGATGTCCCAACATTAGGCGATATCACAACCTCCTCCAAAGGAGAATCATCACTAAAAATAACCTCCTCCTCATGATCATTAGACTTGAGCCTAGTATCATCAAATACGACATTGGATGATTCCATAACACTTAGAGTCTTTAAATTGAAAACTCTATAGGCTCTACTATTTAAGGCATAGCCAATAAAAATACCCTCATCACTCTTAGCATCAAATTTGCCAAGTTGATCACGGTCATTCAAAATGTAGAATTTGCTTCCAAAAGTGTGGAAGTAGCTAACATTTGGCCTCTTGCCTTTCCATAACTCATAGGAGGTGTTTCTAGTACCGGGCCTTAGGAACACTCTATTTCCTATATAGCAAGCCGTGTTGATGGCTTCGGCCCATAAGTTCCTAGGGACATTGTTGCTAAGCAACATCACACGGGTCATCTCTTGGAGGACCCTATTCTTCCTCTCAACAACTCCATTTTGTTGAGGTGTCCTAGGAGCAGAAAATTCATGGGAGATGCCTAAACCATTACAAAAGGTTTCAAAGGTGGCATTCTCAAATTCTCTCCCATGGTCACTTCTAATCCGCTTAATGCTTTTAATATTAGAGTTCATTTCATTTTGAATTTTATTACAAAGCATTTTAAACTTATCAAAAGTTTCGGATTTTTCTCTAAGAAAATATGTCCATGTGAACCTAGAGAAATCATCAACACAAACAAAAATGTATCTCTTTCCACCCAAACTTTCGGTTTGCATGGGACCCATGAGGTCCATGTGGAGAAGCTCAAGGGGCTCCTTGGTGGTGAGATACTTACCCTTTTTGTGCATGCTTTTGGTTTGCTTTCCTTGTTGGCAAGGTCCACAAATACCATTGGCTTTCTTCCCAAGCTTAGGGAGGCCACGCACACAATTGAACTTTCCAAGGGTCCGTAGATCCCTAAAGTTCATGTGGCCAAGTCTTTCATGCCACAACTCAATTTGCTCATCCATGGACACATAATTAGATACAATTCTAGCTTCAAGACAATAACAATTGTCGCTAGATCTCATGCCCTTCAACAAGGTTTGTCCATCGGGTTTAAGGATAGAGCAATAATCTTTAGAGAACAAGACGGAATATCCTTCATCACTAAGATGTGAAATGCTAATTAAATTGGCTTTCAAGCCATCAACAAATAAAGCATTGGATAAGGAGGGTAATCCAGGAACGGAAATGGTTCCTTTCCCTACAACATTTTTTTGGATCCATCACCAAAAGTGACATTTCCACCTTCCTCCATAACAAGAGTCTCGAAGAAACTCTTGTTTCCCATCATGTGCCTAGAGCACCCACTATCCAAGTACCAAAAATTAGAAGAATTTGCCTTCAAGGCTATTTGTGCAACATGGCAAACATTTTCATTCTTTCTAATCCACTTAGCAACAATTTTAGCTTTCTTAGTGGTCTTTGGTACATGTGCTCTACTATTTCTAGGATCATGCAAATCAATATTTTCTTTCCTAGAAACATGCATCTTGGCTCTATTCTTTCTCTTTTCAATCATGCTTTGTTTTCTACACATTTTAATATATTGAAAGCAATTTGGTCTAATATGACCATCATAACCACAAAAGTGACAAATAGGAATGAAAAAAGGAATCATACCTCGCCTTTGAGTACGTCCATGTCTTTGTGGATAAGTGGGTTCAATCCATCTTCGTTGTTGAACCGGTCTTGGTTGCTTCCAAGCTTGAGGTTGCATGATTGGTCTCTTTCCTTTGTGAGCCAATTTGGGAGGAGTGTTGGCTTGAGGAACCTTAGGAGGTTAAGCTTGAGTTTTCCTTCTTGGCCCCATTTTCACTTGTGCATTAGAACTTTGTCCTATTTCTAACTTCTTCCTAGGAGGTTGCACAAATGAAGTTTCTTCATTCTTCAAGCTCTTGACAAACACGGTCTTGTTAGAGGTTGAGATTTTCTTGCCATCTTCATACCCAAGACCTCTCTTGTCACTTGGACTCTTTCCAACACCAAGTAAATGATCAAGCTTCTTGGTGCTAGAATCTATCCTAGCCAAGGACCCTTTAGCTTCTACAAGTTCCCTCTTCAAGCCTTCTTCACTTCTCTTGGATAAGTCTAACTCCTCAATTAACTTATCCTCTCTCCTCTTCAATCTTTCCACTTGTTCACTTAAGTGGTCATTGTGAGCCGAAAGTTCAAGGTTCTCTTCTCTCAACCTCTCAATCTTTCTTGTGCTTTTAATTGCTAAATCATTGAACTCGGCATGATATTTAGCAAGCACCTTTTGCTCCACAAACTTCTTCTTGGAATTAGAAGAGGAGTCACTTTCTTCTTCACTAGAGTCAATTTCCTCTTGACTCAAATCTTCCTTTTCACTAGCACTTTTGCTCTTGTGGGAAGATGCAAAAGCTAGGAAGTTAGCCATGAGCTCTTCCTCACTTGAAGACTCATCTTCCTCACTGGAGTCATCACTACTCCCACTCCATGTGGCGGCCATCACTTTAACCTTCTTCCTCTCATTGTGATTCGCACATTCGGGGGCAAAGTGACCAATCCCACCACACTCAAAGCATCGGACCCCTTTCCTTTCGGTCCTCTCTTGTCTAGGCTCAAACTTCTTGAAGGAACTCTTTTTCTTCAAATCTTGTCCTCTTGACCCAAATCCCTTCTTCTTCTTGAACCCCATAACCTTGTTGAACCGTTTCACAAATAAGGCAAGGTCTTCATCCGATTCATGCTTTGCCTCCTTTGCATCCTTAGATGCTTTCAAAGCTATTCCTTTAGACTTCTTAGGAGGAGTAGTGTTGCTAGGAACCTTCCTAGACTCATATGCAAGGAGACGCCCAATTACCTCACTTGGCTTCATATCCATGTAGCCACTATTTTCTTCTATGGCCGTCACCTTTGATTCAAACCTATCGGGGAGAGATCTCATAATTTTTTGCTTGACTCTCCTATCCGAATACGGATCTCCGAGTTGATGGCTTTGATTTACTATGTCCATCAATTTGATTTCGAAGTCGTTGAAGCATTCATCCTCTCCCATCCTAAGTAACTCAAATTGAGTTTGGAGGACTTGAAGCTTGGACTCCTTCACCACCTCGGTTCCCTCATGTGCAACTTGAAGGATGTCCCATGCCACTTTGGCAATTTGAGTATTCTGAATAAGCTTGTACTGATTCTCATCCATGGCATGCATCGCCTTCCTATTCCACTTAGAAGCCTCAAACTCTTGCGCGTTCCATTGCGCCTTAGGCTTCAAAACATCTTGTCCTCCACCCGCGGGAGTCATCATAGGGAGATCATATCCGTCTTCCACCGCCATCCATGCACGGTCATGAATTTGGCATATGTAGGATTCCATCTTCCCTTTCCATTGGGAATAGTTCAAACCGGTAAGAAGTGGAGGCCTTGTGCTAGAAGCTCCTTCGTGGCCACCACCATTTCCACCGTTTCCACTCATAGTGTTTATGAATGAATGAAATGAATGCAAATGTATGAAAATCAAAAATCACACAAAATGCAAAACACACCAAAATAAAGCAAGGATCACCTATGTATGTCTAGGAACCCGCTCTGATACCAATTGAAACTAAATATACCACGGTGTGTATAAAGCTATCTAGAGGGGGGGTGAATAGATTTTACGCTTTTTACCCAATTTTTCGTGTTAGTCAAAATTACGAAATTACCCTCAAGATAATATAAACAAGCAAGTGTAATATGGTGTGGAAATTAAATTAACACTTGAATTTTTACGTGGAAACCCTCACGGGAAAAACCACGGGCTATGTAAGTAAGCCACACTCGAACCTCGAATCCACTAAATGTGCAAACGATTACAACCTAATCCCGGAAGTAATCACACACCTACCTAATCCCGGTATGAGTGAACCTAGTCCAATTTGCTTGTGATCTAAGCAACCTAATCCCGATTGCTACACACAAGACTTAGCTTCTCTTGAAGAGAATACAACCCTAAGTGAATATATGAAAATATCCAAAATGAAACATAGAGCAAGGGAAACCCTATATGCTTATCTAAGATGATTAATATGCAATTAAGAACAATCCTAGATATCAAAACTAAATGACATGTCAAATAGTTAAGCTAATCAATATCAAGTACAAAACCTAATATGCTAGCACAATACAACTTCTCAAACATACATCATACTAATCTCAATTTGTATCTAAAGCATACAAAATAACAATCAAGTAATTAATTGAGATTGCTAGATAAATAAACACAAAATATGTAAGATATTAGTGAAAAGCTTACCAAGCAAAATATGATGAAGATTCCATGCTAGATGACATCTAGATGATCTAAGATGATGCTAGATGATGATTGATGATCATGAAATTGTGTTTGAGTAATTAAAAATGAGTTCTTTGTGTATTTTTCTTCTCTTGAAAAATATCCTAAGTATGAAGCATGAATAAGAACTCTTGTGAATGACCTAAAATCAAGTTAGCATATATATAGAGGCCATAAGTGAAGTGAGGTCGTTTTGAAAACTCGCCAGAAAAATACTCTGTGTGCTGGTGGACCAGCGCAGGACCAGCGCACAAGCCAATTTTGGCTTGAGCGCTGGACGTCAGGCGCTGCCACCAGCGCCAGTCCAGCGGTGCCATACTGGGCGATCGGTGCTGGTGGCCGGCGCTGGTCCACACCAGCGCACGACCAGCGGCGCGCCACTGGGCGATTTGCGCCGGTGAGCGGCGCTGGTCGACCGGCGCTGGTGGACCAGCGCACAGCCCCAAAAATTGCATCCCACATGCAATCATGCAAGGGGTACAAAGTCAAACAAGATGCATCCTAAAAGCCTAAATGCTATGATGTTTTCAACACAAGATGCAATCATAAAAATAGGCAAGAAGAGATGTAAATAATCATTTATGCACAACCAAAAGAAACACAACATACAAAGATTAAACATATGCATGAGTTGTGAGTGTGTGCAACTATCTCTTCAAGACAAGAAAGCACTTAGAATATTACCTTTGGTGCTTGTCAATAATGAGGTCTTCAAAGGGCCTAATGCACTAATAACAACATCTAAACTACCCTTACAAAGAATCCCCATTTATGGTTTGATCACGAAATAAGCCAATTAAAAACAATGGGAATCCTTACATGCATTGTTCCGGAGCTCCTCAAGTTCACTCATTTGCAAGCTTCTTTCCTCCCCTGCCTTGTCTAAGTTGAAGTTCAGCTTCTTGAGGGCCCAATAGGCGTTGTGTTCCAGCTCTACCAGAAGATGGCATGCTTTGCCATAGACTATCCTATATGGGCTCATTCTTATGGGGGTTTTGTAGGCTGTTCTGTACGCCCACAATGCATCATTCAACTTGAGTGACCAATCCTTCCAATTTGGCTGCACAGTCTTCTATAATATCTGCTTAATCTGCCTGTTACTCACTTCAACCTGTCCTGAAGTCTGAGGATGGTACGGGGTTGCCACTTTGTGTTTGACACTATATTTCTTCATTAACGAGGTAAAGACCTTGTTACAAAAATGGCTTCCACCATCACTTATGATTGCTCTAGGCGTACCGAATCTGGTGAATATGTTCTCCTTGACAAACTTTACTACCACCTGACTGTCGTTTGTCTTGGTTGCGATTGCTTCGATCCATTTTGAGACATAATCTACAGCAACCAAGATGTACACGAACCCATGTGAGGATGGGAAGGGTCCCATAAAATCAATCCCCCACACAACAAATATCTCCACTACCAACTGGCTTGAAAGAGGCATCTCATCTCTTTTACCAATGTTCCCCGTTCTCTGGTACCTGTCACAGGAAATATAAAAAGTGTAAGCATCTTTAAATAGATAGGTCCAGAAGAAACCTGATTGAAGAACTTTCAGAGCAGTCTTCTTGGCACTAAAGTGCCCTCCACAACTAAGGCTGTGGTAGAATTTCAGCATATCTTGCTGCTCCTCTTCAGGGACGCATCTTCGAATGATCTGATCAGCACCATATTTGAACAAGTATGACTCGTCCCAAAAGTATTGCCTAGTGATGGAGATGAATCTTCTCTTTGCTTGCGAGCTCAGGTCAGCTGGTATGACGCCATTGGCAAGGTAATTCACTATGTCCGCATACCATGGATCATTGACTTCTACCGCCATCAGTTGTTCATCTGGGAAATTCTCATTGATTGGCACTAGTTTAGTTCTTTCCTCCACATTCTCATCCTCCACTAATCGAGAAAGGTGATCAGCTACCACATTCTCGCTGCCCTTCTTATCCCTGATTTCCAAATCAAACTCTACAAAAGGATCCACCGGAGTAATCTCGGTTTCGCTTCCTTCTTTGTTAGTAAATATTTCAAAGCAGCATGATCAGAATAAACAATGACCTTAGATCCAATTAGATATTGACGAAACTTTTCTAAGGCACTAACAATAGCAAGCAATTCTTTTTCAGTAGTGGAGTAATTTAACTGTGCATCATTCAAAGTGCGACTAGTGTAGTAAATAACATGTAGAACTTTATCTACTCGCTGTCCTAAAACAGCACCTACAGCATAGTTTGATGCATCACACATTAATTCAAATGGCAGAGACCAATCAGGAGGCATAATAACAGGGGTAGATGTCAATTTATCTTTCAGAGATTCAAAAGCATGCAAACATTCATCATTGAAAACAAATGTAGAATCCTTGGTCAAAAGGTTACATAGGGGGTGGCTAATTTTTGAAAAATCTTTTATAAAACACCTATAAAAACCTGCATAACCAAGAAAACTCCTTACACCCTTCACCGAGGTGGGTGGTGGAAGTTTAGCAATTACTTCAATTTTAGCTCTATCTACTTCTATGCCTTTATCAGATATCACATGTCCTAGCACTATTCCAGATTTCACCATAAAGTGACTTTTTTCCCAACTAAGAGTTAAATTAGTCTTAGTACATCTTTTCAAAACACTAGTTAAGTTATCAAGGCAGTGGTCAAAAGAATTACCAAAAACAGAAAAATCATCCATAAATACCTCAATATACTTCTCTAGCATGTCGAAGAAGATTGACATCATGCATCTCTAGAATGTGGTAGGGGCGTTGCACAGCCTAAAAGGCATTCTTCGGTAAGCAAAAGTTCCGAAGGGGCATGTGAACGTCGTCTTCTCTTGGTCCTCTGGAGCTATGGCAATTTGATTGTATCCTGAAAATCTGTCCAGGAAACAATAATAAGCATGAAATTCCCTTAAGCAATATAGTGTAAAATATACCTAGATGGGGGGTGAATAGGTATTTACTCAAATTCTTCCAATCTTAAAAATGATGCGGAATATAACAAAGAAAATGCACACTTGATTAGATTTAGCAAATGAATTGATTTCACTAATACAAGAGATAATCAATTTACAAGATATGCAATCAATGTAAGATATGGAAGATAAAGAAAAGTAAAAACAAAAATGAACACAAGTGTTTTTACGTGGTAAAACCTCAAAGAGGAAACATCCACGGGTTGATACCACAACCACCGGCAAAGCAATCCACTATGTGAAAAAGGACTTACACACTCAAGCTATCACTCATGATATCTGCTCAAGCTATCAACTCCTAATCTACCCTCGGGCTAGTGAATCACCAAGCCTACTTCCTATCCGAGATGTATCCTACACCTCTAGAAAGCAACTTCCTATCCAAGACGCTCACGTCTCTAGGAAGATTTCTTGCTTGCCTATCCGGATCCTCCCGACCCTAGACAAGACTTCCTTGCTTGATTATCCGAGTCCTCCCGACTCTAATCAAGACTTCCTTGCTCTATCCACAAAGCTTCACTAACTTTGCTAGAGACTTCAACCTAATGCAAGGCTATGATCTAAAGTGATGCAAGTGATGCAAACACAAACAAATTAAGCTAGATGATCAATCAAGCAAAATGCACATGTTCAATGATAGTCTAGAATATGATTTCAACACACAATCACAAAATTATCTAGAAATCAAGACATGCAAATCAATAAGAACAAAGGTATGAATATTCAATTTATCACACTAAAAACCTAGTTCTTAGATCATGAAATAAAACATAGAAAATAACATGAAGCACATCACACATATATTTTATAGAATCAATTTCATGATAAATCAAGTTTTGCACATATATGTTCAAAACAAATCACAAAGCTAAAACTCAATTAACAAATGATCAAACAACCCTAGCAAGTGATCTAACATACTTCTCAACAAATTTCATCAATCAAATAGTAAGAATCAAGAGATGATCAAAGATGAAATCGAAAAAGAAGAAGTTGAAAATCAAACACTGACCACGTACTGAAAATGCTTCAGCTGAGAAAAATAGTGAAGTCAGCTACCTCTGGAAATGCTTGGGATTTGTAGCTCTCTTTGAGACCAATAATTTTGTTTTTTGAATCGATTGATTTCGAGTTCTTATGAGAGAGATATGATCAAAACAAGTAAACAAAAAATTGTAGAATTCTGATACGAAAAATGTTCAAGTGTTCTTCAAAATTTATCCAAGTGTAGAGGGAAGGAGGTGAGCTTAAAAGGAGGGAAAGGAGAGATTTTATGAGCGAATCAGGAGCTACCACATCACCACCCCGTGGGGGGCACGTGGGGCCCACGGGAGCAGAGGGCTCCCTTGGCCGTGGGGCCCACGGCCTCCCACACGGGCTGGCCTTGTGGCCACACGTGATTCTAACTCCTCTCGCGTGCTCCTTCGGATCTTCAGCCCATATCTTGAGCATCCGACCTCCGATTTTGAATCTGTTTTCGGATTACGAACCATGACTCTATCACACATGACTACAACTACTCAACTTTGAAAAATGGTTGAGAAATCATCTCGGAATCCGATGATGAAGTCAACACAACAAATGAGAACGAAAAGTAGCATATGTGTGAATGTGTTATACCAAATGTTTGAACCACGATGCAGGGACACACATGTATGAATTGTGTGTGTGTGTGCTAACGCCTTGCAAGAGGATAGGAGTCAAGATATACCTTTGACGCTTTTCACCTCTTGAAGACAACTTTTGCACTAGACGTTACTCTTCACTTTTTAAGCTTCCTTTCTTCAAATAATGTCCTAACCAACAACTAATACAAATATGGAGTGTTTTGCAATGGAATCAAGCCAATACAAATCATAAACCTTACAAAGCATGTCCCACCAAACGCTCGAGCATCTGATCAATGAACAGCAAAGGAAAGTGATCCTTTTTAGTTGTCGTGTTAAGCTTGCGGTAGTCTATGCACACTCTCTATCCCGTTGTCTTCCTTGTAGGAATCAACTCTTTGTTCTCATTAGTTACCACCGTGATCCCAAACTTCTTTGGTACAACATGAACTGGACTCACCCATTTACTGTCAGATATAGGGTATATAATACCCACCTTAAGCAGCTTCAAGACCTCTTCCTTCACAACCTCTTCCTTCACAACCTCTTTTAAATTCGGGTTCAGTCTTCTTTGAGCCTCTCTAGATGGCTTCATACCTTTCTCTAAAAGAATGTGGTGCATGCATGTGGCAGGGCTTATTCCCTTAATATCCGCTATGGTCCATCTTATGGCGGCCTTATGTTCTTGGAGCACCTTCAACAGTCTCTCTTCTTTTTCTGCCTCTAAGTCATAAGCTATAATCACAGGGAGAGTATCATTCGATCCTAAAAAGGCATATTTGAGGTTGGGTGGAAGTTGTTTGAGCTCTAGAACAGGGGGAGAATTAATAGATGGGATTAAAGACTTGCTTATCTCATCTTCTTCTTCAGCGCTTACTTCCTCAATATCAGACTCCTCTTCTAAACCTCCAACCTGTTGAAATTCTTCCTCACCTTCAATTGCATCACAAACCCAATCTAGTAGTTCTTCAGATATCTCTTCTGTCAATTCATCTTGTACTGCTGAATTTACCACTTCAATTGAACTACACTCAGCTAAGTAACAATCATCAGCTGCTTCAGGGAATTTAAGAGACTTAAAGACTTTGAACTCTACAGTTTCATCTAACACAGTCATCGTTAGTTTTTCATTCTGGACATCTATAAAAGTCTTTGCAGTTGCCATAAAAGGTCTTCCCAAAAGGATAGGTTTGTAGTTCCTATCTTTAGCTCCTTCATTCATGTCTAGGACAACAAAGTCAGCAGGAATGATGAGATTATCAACCTGCACTAATACATCTTCAACATAACCCCTAGGGTATCTAACAGAACCATCAGCCAACACAAGTGACATAGATATCTTCTTCAGGTCATTCAATCCCAGTTGCTCATAGATATAGTAGGGCATTAAATTAATACTAGCTCCCAAATCTAACATGGCTTTCTCCAAAGTTATACCCCCTATAGTGATGTTGATGCAAAAACTACCTAGATCTTGTAATTTAGGCGGCAACAACTTTTGGAGGACTGCATTAGCACTTCCGGTCATGAATTCTTGATGATTCTCCCCAAATCTTGTCTTGTAAGTATGAAGACTCTTGAAAAACTTGGCATATGCGGGCATCTTTTGAATCATCTCCAGCAAGGGCAAGTTGACATTGACTTTCAAGAGAATGTCATAAATGTCTTTGTATGATTTCTCTAACTTGCTCTTTTGCAGTCTCCCTGGGAATGGAATTGGAGGAATATATGGATTGGCTGACTTGTGTAAGAATGGTGGAGCTTTGGATTTTTCCACCACTATATCTTCTTCTTGGGATGTGTTGTTATCTTTTGAAGGACCTGAAACAGTAGCAGTTTTATCAGAAAGTTCAGCAGGTCTATTATCAGTTAAAACCTTACCATTTCGAAGAATTGTCATAGCTTTGGCTTGCTCAGTGAAACTTGGAAACTTTCCTTGTTCCATCTTCTGTTGAGCCTCTACTAATTGCCTAACTTGAGTTTCTGTCTTCCTTAGTGAAGCATGAATGTTCTGAAATTGTACCTCATTCTTTTGATTCATTTGCTGGATTTGTTGCGTTTGTTGCTACATTTGTTGTTGCATATGAACAAGCATGTCTTCTATTGATGGCTTCTTAGGTTGGGATTCGGCATTTTGTTGGGCCCCGGCGTTAAATTGCCTTTGATTTTCATTGTTGTTGCCCCATTGGTTCCCAGTGCCTTGAGTATTGTTGCCCCATTGGTTCCCAGAACTCTGATTGTTGTTGGACCATGAGAAATTTGGGTGATTTCTCCAACCTGGATTGTAAGTGTTGGAATAAAGGTCATTCCGTGGCCTAGGATTAAAGTTGTTCATGGCTTGAACTTCTTATTCTTCTTCTCTAGATCCAGAACATCCTGCTTGGTGTTCTCCCATAAACACTTTTTGTTGCCAACTCTTCATTTGCCCCATATCAGTAGCTAAAGCATCCATCTTCTTTATTATTTGTGTCATTTGAATGGATTTTTCTGTATTGGCATCCATTGTATAGATTCCCTTCTTTCTCCCGGAATTCTTGTGACGGGAATTCTGAGATAATTTCTCAAAGATAGAATATAGCTCCTTAGGTTGTTTGTTATACATGGAACCTCTACAGGCATTGTTCACTAAAAGACCTGATACTTCCGTTAGACCATCATAAAACCACTGACAGAGTTGATTTGTAAGAAATCCGTGCTGAGGACAATCTCTGGTGTACTTCTTGAAATGCTCCCATGCCTCATAAAAAGACTCGTTGTCTTGTTGGTAGAAACATGAAATCTTTGCTCGGATTTCACTGGTCTTCTGAGGTGCATAATACTGGTCGGTGATTTTCTCCCTTATTTCATCCTATCTTCTCAAAGATGCTGGAGGCAGTGTCACCAACCATGTCTTCGCCTCATCCTTCAATGCATGTGGAATGCATCTCATGCGCAGCTGGTCTTCTGTTATCCTATGGTTAGGCAAAGATTGTATTGCTGCATAAAACTCTCTAAAGAACAGAAGTACATCTTCATCTGGTAAACCTTGGAACACAGGCAGCTGGTTGTAATGGCTACTTCTTAGTTCATAGTTCCTAGCTCCTTGCTGCAGGTTCTAGCACAATGCACAAGGGATGGTTGCTCACCACCGGCCTACTATAATCCTTCATAGTTCTGATAGGCTCTGGTTTATAAACCGGATTCGAGACAAGGTTGGGCATCGGATCAGGCTCCTGGTTGATCCTTTCTTGGTTTTGAATTTCCTCGTCTTCCATTGTTTGATTTCTGATGCGATGGATGTTATCGTTCAAAGGTAACAATTCTCCCTGTTGAGATCTTCTACCTTGCATCTACTGTCAGCACCTGAAACAAGAAAAGACAAGTAACAAGTCAACTGTAAAAAGAAAGAAAGAAAGAAAAATCTAAAAAGCTAAAAATTAATGACTCGACTACCTAAAACTAAAGTAAACCTATTAACTTAAACTAAAACTAGAAATAACCAATAAATTCACTAGTTCCCCGGCAACGGCGCTAAAAACTTGATGTGTAAAATTGTGTTATAAAAACCTAACTCGCAAGTGCACGAATCGTGAGATAAGTACAGCGACAAGTAGGGATCGTTCCCACGAGGAAAAGTGATCTACTAGTTATAACTAATTCTAATTAAAGCTAAGCAATTAACAGTATCCAAGAGAGTATGTTTGATTGATTGATTGATTGATTTAGAACAAAATTATCTAAGAAAGCAAGTAACAAGAATATGTGAATGTGATCAAGAGGTGAGAGGACTAGGTCATCAATGCTCCCCAACTATGTCTACTCAATGCTTCGAATTGACTTTTGATAAAAGATGTAACTCAAGTTAAGGGTTCGTTCTTATCTTATTTATGATTGTTACCGTATGATCCTGGGATGAATCAAGTGTTCTCAACTGTAATTCAATTTAACTTAAAAACTTGAGATATGAATCACAACCAAAAACCCATTAAGCTCAAGAACAAGTGAACCAAAATTGCGTCCCAAACACTTGGGGTTGCTAATTTTATTCATTCAATTAAATATTGGCTCTCAATTATAATTTAATTTAACTTAAACACTTGAGATATAAATCACAATTAAAAACCCTAAATTCCTACCTAACATAAAACTATGCATCAACAAGAATAAAGATTTAAGTTATAGGATGAATTGAATGAATCAAAACTTGAATTAAGAAAATATAATCAATTCTAACAAAGAGTATTCATAGCGGTTCACATTGACTCCCTAGTATAGAGTTAGTTACACATATTAGAAACAAAGAAACAAGAGGGAGAAAAGATAAAACCCATTGAAAAGCTTCAACAAATTCTTCAAATCCTTGATGAACTCCTTCGTCTTCGAATCTTCTGTGAGTAAGATGAATGATGAAATTGTGTGATGAGTAAAAGTGTGGAATGTCTGAATGGGAGAGTTTAACCAAACGCAGCCCTAAAGACCACTCAATATATATATAGGCCTCCCCAATCTGAATACGAAAAGACTCCTTCATCGGGCAAGAATCACCAAACCGCTGCCATTACCGCTACCAGTGTGGCAGCGACGTGGCAGCACTCTAGACGAGAAATGGGGAACCGCTGCGGCTATGGCAGCGGCGCGGCAGTGCCCTGGCAGCGGTATCTACTGTTTTTAGAACGCTGCTGCATCGCTGCTAATAAATTGGGAGCGATTTCAACTGCATTATTGAATATTTGCACGAAAGCCCCTGAAGTCTTTAAAACAGCACTTTTTGCCTGAATTTCTTCAATTTATTCATCTGGATCCAAAATCCTGAAAATGCTCACACACACATTAAATCCCAAAAAGACTCGAGAAACAAGCAATTGATTAGAGGAATGGGGATCAAAAACATATACAATAAATGACCGATCAGTTATGCAACTTCGTACTTGAGGACAATGCAATCTTTCGTGCGATGGCCATGGTCTCCATGAAACTCACATCGAAGCTTAGGATCCCAGTGTTCAAGAAGTGCATTCATCTTTCGTGGCCATTTAACTGTTTTGCCCATTTCCTTCATTACTGCTACGAGGTTGACTGGCTCGATGTTAAGGTTATATTCTGTGTAAGATCGTAGATTTGTGTTGGCTTGATTCCATTGCAAAACACTCTTTATTTGTATTGATTAGTTGCTTAGGTGTTTCTTGGAGAGAAGAAGCTACAAAGGTTAAAAGCAACGTATCTTGCAAATATCATCTTCAAGAGGAACATCGCGTACTCGGATGCCAAGGTATCTAGATTCTTCTTCCTCTTTGAAAGTCCTAGAGGTGTGTTATCAATATATTATATCTAGAGGGGGGTGAATAGATTTTAACAAATATTACCCAATTTTCACATGCAAGTCAATTTTACGAAAATGCCCCTAACTAGTTAAATTAATATATCAAGTGTAATATGTGCGGAATTTAAATAACATAAGATATATACGTGGAAACCCAACCACTGGGAAAAAACCACGGGCTGTATAGTGCGCCACACTCGGAACTCGAAATCACTAATTGAAATGAAGTTTACAACCTATGTAGACCTCGTCTAACACTCCGGTCTGTAACCCCTTACTTCTACCCTGCAGGCCTTTATTAGCAACCCTATTCCAATTTGCTTGAGGCCTAAGCACTCTTAGCCCCAAGACTTACTTCTCAATGAAGAGAAACAACCTAAGTGAATACTTATGAATATTCAAAATGCAAATTAGAGCTAGGTTACTCTATATGCTTATCTAGGATAATGATTTTGCAATTAAAACAATCCTAGATATAAATGGCTAGATGACATGTCAAATAGCTTAGCTAATCAAGATTAATCAAAAACCTAATTAGCTATCACAATACAACACCCAATCATTTTCATCACAAATAATCTCTAACTTGTTTCTAGCAAATAATCAAAAGCATACAAGTAATTAAAGAGATGTATTAATATGAAAAACACTAAAGTAATATGAAATTAGTGAAGAACATACCAAATAAGATGTGATGGTTCAAACCCATGCATGGATGCATTCTATATAGACATAGAAGATGCAATATGAAATTTGATGCAAAAAGGATTTGATTTGAGTGGTTAAAGGTGAGTTCTTGATTTGATTTTCTCTCAAATCTCTCTTTCTCTCTCAAGAATATGGAGCCTCTCTCTCTAGGGTTTGATTTTGTGGCACAGCCCTCAAAATGATGAGAAAGATATGTATTTATAATGCCCAAGTGAAACTATGTCGTTTTGGAAGAAATGGAAAAATGATGGGCATTTTCGCGGTACTCGCGTCAGTGCAGCGACTCAAGATTTGAGAGCTTCGAAACATGACCAAACGACATCGAAACCTTTCATATAATATATCGTTGGAAAGGTATGTATGTCTACTTTCTACTTGTTTTTATAGAATGATATTTCGATATCTGTAGAAAAAGTTATAGTCAATTGAGTGACCAAAGGTCAGAAACGGACAACAACAGAGTTGCCCTGTTTTGGTTGTAACTTTGGAGATTTTAAAACCAATACAAACGGCCATGAAATATTACGAATAATATACCGTTGGAAAGGTATGGGTGTCTAGTTTGTACAAAAATTTTCAAAACTCATTTTGAAGCTTTGTATAAAAAGTTATGGTCACAAGACCATGCAAAGGTCAGTTTTGAAAAACATTTAAAACATTGAAATCTAATCTTTTGAAACTAGACACTTTACTCCAAACAATCAAATCAAAACTACCACTTATCCAAGAGAAGAATAAGACCTTCTCAAGTGGTCAACCATCGCGCTAAGACATGCACACCATCGTGCAAGCGCGGACGTTTCCGATCACATAAACGGAAACGAATTACACCACACTTAAGACTAATAATGAAGTGCAAGTGTGGGAAGTGAATGCATCCTAATGCCTAAACATGTCATGGCATTTCAATGAACAAGATACAATCAAAATAAAACATGCAAGAAGAGATGTTCAAGAACATGCATGCACATATATAAAACACACAACATACAAGAATAAGATTTATGCATGAGTTGTGTGTGTGTGCAACTAGATCTCTTCAAAGCAAGTAAGCACTAGAATTTACCTTTGGTGCTTATCAACCTTGAGGACATGAGAGGGTCTTGAGCTTGAATGTCAATCACTTAAGCTACCCTTACATATAATCCCCAACACATGGTTTGTCCACGAAATAAACCAATCAAGATATGGGAATCCTTACACTCTTGCAAGGCGTAAGCGCACACACACACAATTCATACATATGTGTCCCTGCATCGTAGTTCAAACATTTGGTATAACACATTCACACACTTCTTAGTATGCTCATGCATTGGTCTCTTATAGACAAACATTGTAGAATTGCATGCTTTGTGACTATCTCTTTGATATGGCATGCTTGTGTGAATTTGTGTTTGTTTGTTTATGTGTTTTGTATTTTGGACTTGAACATGTTCTTATTTGATTCTTTATTGAGTCCCGGCTGTTTCGGTTACTCATTCATAAGGTTTCGAGTACAAACGATGTAGCTACGCTACTTTGCATTCTCATTCGTTGAGTTGACTTCATCATCATTTTCTGAGATGATTTCTCAACCATTTTTCAAAGTTTTATAGTCATAGTCATGTGTGAGGAAGTCACGGTTCATAATCCGAAAATGGATTCAAAATCGGAGTACTAATGCCCAAGATACGGCTGAAGAACGTGAGGGAGCGCGCGAGAGGCAAGCATGGCCAAAGGCCATGCATTGGCCACCACGTGTGGAGGCCGTGGGACCCACAGCCAAAGCACCCCTCTGGTCCCGTGTGGCCCACGCACCCCACATGGGGTGCTGACATGGCAGCCTCTGATTGGCTCACGTCTTCCTCTCTCTTCTCCATCTCTTTTCCCTCCATTTATATTCGAAATCTCGTGCATAATTCCTTACAATTTTTTATTTCTTATTTTGATCATATCTCTCTCATTTCAACTCCGCATTGAGTGATTCAAAAACCAAAATTATTGGTCTTGAAGAGAGATACAAACCCCAAGCATTTTCAGAGCCATTTAAGTTCGTCATTTTTCCCAGTGATCTGATTTCAGTACGAGACTCAACTTTTGTATGTGAAACTTCTTCTTCTCACTTCATCTTTTGATCATCTCTTTTAATCTTCCTAATTGATAGATGATATGTGTTTAGAATGTTGTTAGATCATATTCTAGGGGTGGTTGATCTATTGATTGTTAAGTTTTAGCCATTTGATTTCAATTGAACATATATTGCTAAACTTGATCTATCTTGAAATTGATTCTAGAAATGTTGTATATGATGTGCCTCATGTTATTTTCTAGGTTTAATTTCATCATCTAAGAACTAAGATTTTTGTGTGATATATTGAATATTCATATCTTATTCTTATTGATTCACATGCTTTGATTTCTAGATACATTTGTGATTGTTTGTTGAAAGCATATTCTAGATTATCACTAAGCATGTTCATAGAGCTTGATTGATCATCTTGCTTTATTTGATTGTGTTTGCATCATTTGCATCACCTAGATCATTGCCTTGTAATAGGTGGAAGTCTCTTGCAAAGTGAGTGAAGCTTTGTCTTGAGCAAGAAGTCTTGGCTAGAAAAGTGCTCCGGATAGCCAAGCAAGAAGTCTTGATTAGAGTCGGGAGGACTAGGATAGTCAAGCAAGAAATCTTCCTAGAGACGTGAGTGTCTTGGATAGGAAATTGCTTTCTAGAGGTGTAGGACACATCTCGGATAGGAAGTAGGCTTGGTAGTTCACTTGCCCGAGGGTAGATTAGGAGGTGATAGCTTGAGCGGATATCATGTGTTGATAGCTTGAGTGTGTAAGTCCTTTTCATATAGTGGATTGCTTTGCTGGTGGTTGTGGTATCAACCAGTGGATGTTTCCTCTTTGAGGTTTTACCACGTAAAAATACTTGTGTCAAGTTTCGTTTTTATGTTTCTTTATCTTCCATATGTTTTGTATTGATTGCATTATTTGTATATTGATTTTCACATGTGTTGGTTAAATCAATTCAATTGTTAAGATTCATCAAGTGTGCTTTTAATTGTTGTATTCCGTATATTTTTTGTATATTGGAAGAATTTGGGCCTATACCTATTCACACTCCCCCTCCCCCCCCCCCCCCCCCCCCCCCCCCCCCTCTCGGTATATATTACACTATATAACTTAAGGGAATTTCATTCTGGCGCTTCTACTCGTGGTCGACTTGACCTCGCGTTGCCACACCCGTAAGAATTTCTCCCGTTGGAACCCTCATGCCGCAACTGGGTATTTCTTTTGTCGCTTGTCGGGTAAGGTTCCGACCTTCTGTCGTTAGACCTCCTTTCCACTCGATCATTTCATCGATTCCCATAGTAGGTATTGTTGGCTTTTCCAATGAAGTTCGCTTCATCTTCCTCCCACTTAATCTGGGCCCAAGCTTTCGCTAATACGTCTTCCATTGTCCTGCATGGATACTTGGTAAGTTCTTTATGTAAATCAGAGTCAAACCTAAGGCCCTTTCTGAAGGCGTAGATGGCGGTCGCTTGGTTGCAATGCGGGATCTGTACTTTTTCTTTGTTGAAGCGTCCGACATAGGTCCTTAAGTTCTCACCAGGTCTTTAAGTTATTGTATAGAGGTCGTCCGACTGCTTTTCCAATTTTTGCCTACTCGTGAATTGCTCCACAAATGTGTCCGTCAGCTGCGCAAAAGAATCAATTGAATTGTTAGGTAAATTGGTATACCATTGTAAGGCTGGGCCGCTGAGGCTGGACCCGAAGGCTTTGCACTTGCACGCTTCTCTCAAGTCGTGTGGAATTGCAGCAGTGAACATTCTTTACTTGTATTGTGCTATGTGGTCGTCCGGATCTGTCGTCCCTTCATATTGCTTCATGTTTGGGAAGCTAAATTTCTTGGGCATCTCAGTGAGAGCAATCGCATCGACGAACGGCGAGTCGGTGACACTGTTGGCGATGCTCTTCTTTATCGGAGCTAGGACTCCTGGAATTCGTTGGATGAGGGCCTCCATTTCTGTGAACCTGCGAGAGAATTCTAAATTAGTATTCAAATGTATATCAGACCCGGGTTTTACCAATCCGGGTGTTGATTGAAGTGACGCGGTCGTCCTGTGGACGTTGTTTGGCTGTTAATCCATTGCTGGATCTTGGTCGTTCAACATCTCGTTTTGAGTTGGCATATTATTGAGGTCGATCTCAACCCGTGCCGTCTGAGGTGTTGGTTGATTCTGGTTGTCGACCGGATTCATCTCTGGTTCGACGGGATTGCCTAGTGCTCTTGAAGCAGTTCGATCGACAATCTGTTCGCCATTTGGTGCCAAGACTGGACGCTCCGACGTTGCTGAATCGGGCACCACTCCGTCGACCAACGCTCTCAACTCTTCATTTGCCGCTCGGATTGCTGTATTTTCTGCTTCAAGCCCCTGCATCGTCTCAACGCTTGCGGTCATTTGGGCGGTCAACACAGCAATCTGCTCCTCGACGGTGGGAACTGATCCACTTCCAGACATGTTGAGTAGTAGTTGGAATAGCTTGACTTAAACTTGAAGGTAGTTGCAACGGGCCCTACGGTGGGTGCCAAACTGTAGGTGGTCAAACTACGTGGTACGTCAAATGGGTCAGGTTGTATCGGGCCCAAAGCAACTCAACTGGACTATTGGTTAGGTGATGTCGACTGTCGTCTGGGAATGGTCGTCTGAACGAAAAATGAACCTGCAAAAGAACTTGAACAGAAACGAAATGTAGAAAAACAGAAAGGTAGGGGTTGGATTGTTAACCTTAGATGTGCTTGGGCTGAGCAATGTATTGAGATGATGAACAATAATTGAATTCCGGTGGCCGGAATGTTCTAGAATCAGAGTTTCAATACGCTTATATTAAGCTTTCAATATCAGAGATTTCAGAGAGCTTTCAAGTGAGTGAGCTCTGATATTTATAGTGGGGAATGCAACCCCAACGTCTATTGAACCTGTGATCGTGGGCGAGATATTGGGGGGATCTGGAGAGATTTTCTCTCCCAGTTAACTGTCCACGAAGGTTAACTGATCTTTTGACTTGGTCTTTTAAAAACCAAATCATTCTGCTGCTGATACCCGTGCTGGGTCAACCCAACATGGTAGGCCTGGGTAGAATCTTTTTATTACGAGATTTGGGCTTTATCACGTTGGGCCTATGGGCCATTTCTGACTACCACAATCATCATTCATTTTTGTTTAATAAGAAGTTGGATTCGGTTTACAAGGGTAAAAACCCAATAAGTGTGAGTCCCAAATGGGTCAGACGCTGCATAATTGGTCATATCTAGAAAACAGGCCCAAAACACCCAACAAAAGCCCAATAAGTAGCCAAGGCCCCCACCTATAAAAAGCCCATTTATTGATCTTAATAATTTGTCTTTCTGTTTGTCTGTGTATATCATCTTCTTCTCCACTATTATTATTCATAAAAACCGAAACTTTTTTTTGAAGAAAAAAAAAATTATATGTATATATATATTTTCTGAACCCTTTTTTTTTTTTTTTTCTATTTTTTATCTTTCTATTATCTTTTTTTTTCAATAATTTATTAAAATATTAACTACTATATATTAAGGTAATATACAAAATAGTTTTCACATAGAAATATTCAAATAGTTTTTTTTTTTTTAAAAGAATATTCAAAATAGTTTTGATATCTAATAATTATTATGATTATTAGATATCTCTAATATTTTTGACTTTTTAGATTTTGAAAGAGTGATGACACTACTCAACCAAGTTGTTGGGTTTGAATAATATAAGAAAAATCAGGAAAAAAAAAAAGAATTATATTGATAAACTTTAATAAGCATATCAAACTACAATTTTTGTCAAACCACTAAAATAAATATCCAATAATGCACGAAAATGATGAGATTAATATATATATAATATAACTAATATTTTGAAAATTTTAGATTATATTCGGAAGATTTAATGGTACGATTGTCCCCTGAATTGTTCGTGAATTTTTTATGCAGGTGGAATTTTATGAATCATGAAGTCGTGGAATTTTTTTTTTTTTCTGTTCAGACCAGTCATCGGTTCACATTATAAAAATTGATTTGCATGAAATATTTTGCTCTGTTCTTAAAGATGATGATTCTCCAAGAAAAAATATATTGTAGAAATTTGTTTGATGTTTGCAAAATGTGTGGATTACATTATAAAAACAGAAGCATAATATCAGCATCAATAAAGCACATATTATAATTATTTTAAGTTATATAGAGAGTGTAGGTGGTCGAATAACGTGATACGTCAAATGGGTCGGGTTGTATCGGGCCCAAAGCAACTCAGCTGGACTATTGGTTGGGTGATGTTGACTGTCGTCTAGGAATGGTCGTCTGAACGAAAAATGAACCTGCAAAAGAACTTGAACAGAAATGAAATGTAGAAAAAACATAAAGGTGGGGGTTGGATTGTTAGCCTTAGATGTGCTTAGGCTAAGATGTATTAAGATGATGAACAATAATTGAATTCCGGTGGCCGGAATGTTCTAGAATCAGAGTTTCAGTACGCCTATATTAAGCTTTCAATATTAGAGATTTCAAAGAGCTTTCAAGTGAGTGAGCTCTGATATTTATAGTGGGGAATGCAGCCTCAACGTCTATTGAACCTGTGATCGTGGGCGACATATTGGGGGGATCTGGAGAGATTTTCTCTCCCAGTTAACTGTCCACGAAGGTTAACTGATCTTTTGACTTGGTCTTTCAAAGACCAAGTCATTCTGCTGTTGATACCCGTGCTGGGTCGACCCAACATGGTAGGCTTGGATAGAATCTTTTTATTAAGAGGTTTGGGCTTTATCACGTTGGGCCTATGGGCCATTTCTGGCTACCACAATATTGTACCACGCTCTTCCAACGCGTGTGTGCCACGCGTTGATATTATCTTTTTTCCTTTTTCATTTTTTAATATGTTCTGTTTTTGCAATCTTTTTTTTGTAAAGGAAAAGATGTATACTTTTATGATTGTTATCGGAATTTTTCACGCAATTTTTTCTTGTTCGTTTTATATATATATAGCAAAGAAATATTTTTTATTTGCTTTTTTTTTTTTTAATATGACACCAAACATATTATGATTACCATGGTTTTTGCCAAAACCAAGTACTACAATTGTTTTTTTAATGTAATATCGAATGTGCTTAAGGTTTGTCAAGACCTGTCTTAAAAAACTTGCAAAAGGTTGCTTTCATTTTTTTTTTTTTCCTTTTTTTTTTTTTTTAATATGATACTAAATGGATTAAGTGTATACATGTATAACCTAAATATCTACTCTCACAACACTGTAAGTCCCACCACCACTAAAACGGATGGGAATGTGCATCCTATAAACTAAGAGTGACGTGCCCACATAATATATTTTAGAAGTCTGGCTACAACTGCATTGTGAATAGAGTAAAAAATAAAGAGTCCAAAAAAATTAGAGGTTTGATAAATAAATAAATATATAAAAACCAAAAATAATATTTCCTTATAATGTAAACTTGTAATCGATCATATATACAATATTTTCAAGCCTTAATATGCTGGAATCGATTATTATTTTAAGTGCTGGAATCGATTATTATTACCTCCCTTATTGTTGTATCGTAGTTGATATTGAGCTCGAACCAACTCTACCATCTCTACAGCAGTATGGTTCAAAGACCAGTCTAGAATTTCTAACGAACTCAACCAGACGTTCTCCAACATTTATTCTAGAGCATAGTACTCGAAATACATATCTCCACTCCTAATAGTAAGTATTATAACTTCTATCATAGATCTGTCTTGTCCAAACTTATATCTGTACAAGATTTTTTAACTTACGTCATTGATGGGGTAAAAATTCATACAGAGGTTGTTTGTCTATCAACAATCAACATTGAGGAGATATCACAATTTTCTTCAAATCCATGGCTGGTTTATGCTTGTTGCTGCTCTTTTATCTACCGGTGAAGTCTAAAGTTGTGGACTGCTATCAACTGCCGGAGGCTGAATTCCTTTTCAGTTTTCAGTTGCTGAGTAGAAGTCTTTGATGTGAATTTCTTATCCTTCTAGAGCTGCTGTTATGGTTCTCGATTGTATTATATATTGGAGATCATGCTACTCAGAGGGGTTTTTCTGTTGCTGCAAGCTGACATGAGAGAGATTCATGTTTTCAAATTTCAGTGTTTCATCGTTCTTAAAAATGAAGATATTATCTACTCTTGAAGAGCGAATTGGTGCACTTCCACATATATGTTTTGCTACTGAAAGAGCCTAACATAGGTTTGATGTATGAGGAGCAACAGAATCCAAACTTCATCTTTCTTTTACAAATTTGGTTTCAAATCCAAAACCAATCGAAATCGAACTGATTCCCGCCCCAACATCATCAATTGGTGCCACTGCTGTTGTTGCTTCCACCATGCAAGGGCATCTAAGTATTCAAACTTCATCATTCTTTTTTGTCCCAACATCATAAAAAAAATGTCGTTAAAGAAACTATGTGATTCCTTATAATGTAAACTTGTAATCGATCGTATATACAATATTTTCAAGCCTTAATATGATGCATTAATTCATTAATTCAACTATTTTCTCCGTTGCCAAACTAATACAGTTTGAACTCATCAGAATCTTTGTATTGTATTATCCTAAATAGTCTCGCTCTAGAATACGTTTTCATGTAATCAAACTGTGCAGCTCAATAAAGTCCACACTCCAGTAGTGTTATTGGAATGACTAAAGAGTGACAAAAACTAGTTAAAAGAAACACAACTAGTAAATAAATCTTTACCTTACTATATGCAATCAACTGCTCTGGAAACAATCACAGAACAGGAAACACACAACCACCGTACATGATCAAAGAACAATTGAGGCAATATATGCAATAAAATCATATCAAATAATGACAAAGAGACTGGACTAGAGAAGACATATGTTACGAACAGCTTTATTCAATAGAAGCAGCAGTTAAACGGCTGTTTACTGTTTAGTAAATAAATCTTGACCTTACTATAAGCAATCAACTGCTCTGGAAACAATCAACAGAATAGGAAACATACAACCACCGTACATGATCAAAAAGAACAATTGCGGCAAGCTTATATATGCAATAAAATCATATCAAATCATGACAAGAAACTGGACTAGAGAAGATATATATATTATACGAAAACTAAGCAACCTTATTCAATAGAAACAGCAGTTAAAAGAGTACCATGCTTTAACAAAACAGAGTATATATCAAAGTTTAGAACATAAAACCAGAAATACCAGACACGGACACGGACAGAGTATATATCAGACACAGACAAAAGAAACTGGACTAGAGAAGATGGGCGCACCTTGGCAGAATACAATATTCAGAAGGAATCTACTCAGCATCTTGTCCTTCGCCTACTCCCTGGCATGAGTGAAAAGAGTGCCATGTTCCTGGTTTTATGTTGTATGCAAGTTTCTAAACTTTGATATATGCTCGCTTTTGTTAGAGCATGACACTCTTTTCACTCATGCCAGGGTGTAGTCGAAGGACAAGATGCTAAGTAGATTCCTTCTGAATATTGTAATCTGCCAAGGTGCGCCCATCTTCAAGCTGCTTCCCAGCAAAGATCAACCTCTGCTGATCTGGGGGAATGCCTTCCTTGTACTGAATTTTGGCGTTCACATTATCAATGGTGTCTGAACTCTCCACTTCCAGGTTTATGGTTTTTCCAGTCAAGGTCTCGACAAAAATCTGCATCCCTCCACGCAGCCTCAGCACCAAGTGCAAGGTGGATTCCTTCTGGATATTGTAGTCTGCAAGAGTTCTACCGTCTTCCAGTTGCTTACCAGCAAAGATGAGCCTCTGTTGATCTGGTGGGATACCCTCCTTATCTTGGATCTTTGCCTTGACATTATCAATGGTGTCGGAACATTCAACTTCCAAAGTAATGGTTTTCCCGGTCAATGGCTTCACAAAGATTTGCATGCCACCACGAGGAGAACCAAGTGAAGGGTAGACTCCTTCTGAATATTGTAGTCAGCGAGGGTCCTTCCATCTTCAAGTTGTTTACCAGCAAAGATAAGTCTTTGCTGATCTGGGGGGATTCCTTCCTTGTCTTGGATTTTTGCTTTAACATTATCAATTGTATCGGAACTCTCAACTTCCAAAGTAATAATCTTTCCAGTAAGAGTCTTTACAAGATTTGCATGCCTCCACGAAGGCGGAGTACCACGTGGAGAGTTGATTCCTTCTGAATATTGTAATCAGCAAGAGTACGACCGTCTTCAAGCTGCTTTCCGGCAAAGATCAATCTCTGCTGGTCTGGTGGGATCCCCTCCTTGTCCTGAATTTTTGCCTTGACATTGTCTATGGTATCGGAGCTCTCGACTTCCAAGGTGATAGTTTTACCTGTGAGGGTTTTCACAAAAATCTGCATGCCACCTCTAAGACGGAGCACCAAGTGTAGGGTAGACTCTTTCTGAATGTTGCAGTCAGCAAGAGTGCGGCCATCCTCAAGTTGTTTACCAGCGAAAATAAGCCTCTGCTGATCAGGTTGGATCCCCTCATTTTCTTGGATTTTGGCTTTTACGTTATCGATGGTGTCAGAGCTTTCTACTTCGAGGGTTATGGTCTTGCCAGTAACAGTTTCACAAAGATCTGCATGCCACCCCTGAGACGAAGCACCAAGTGAAGAGTAGATTCTTTCTGAATGTTATAGTCGGCAAGGGTGCGACCATCCTCGAGTTGTTTGCCAGCAAAGATAAGCCTCTGCTGGTCTGGTGGGATCCCTTCCTTATCTTGGAGCTTTCTACCTCAAGGGTTATGGTCTTACCGGTGAGAGTTTTAACAAAGATTTGCATCTGTTGAATCAAAAAGAAAAACATATAAATAACTAGATGGAAGAAAAACTTTGCTTTTAGACACAAAAATCAGTCGGCCAATAGCACATAGAATTCAACATTCATAATGATTTTTTATTAATCTAACCTTGACAGTTAGCCAATGTTTTAAAACTTGGAAGGCAAGATGAGGCGGTTAAGCCTCCAAAACGCGGCAGCCTCGAGGAAAAGGGAAAAAAATTAAAAAAATCAAAGAAAATTAATAAAGGGGAATGCTATCTACCTTTACCATTTACCTTTCCCATTTACCTTTCCCACTCATTGTTTGACACGTGTACACTTTTTCATTTAATAAAAAACTCTCGCTTTTTGCTACAAAGCTTGTTTACATATTTACCCCTTATTAATGAAATGATAAAAGCAACCATCAAGGGTAAATATGTAAATAAGCTTTGTAACAAAAAGTGAGAGCTTTTATTAAATGAAAAAGTGTACACGTGTCAAACAATGAGTGGAAAAGGTAAATGGGAAAGGCAAATGAGAAAGGTAGATAGCATTCCCCATTAATAAAATAGAAAGTATGCCATAATATTTAATAAATAAATCATTAGCAACAATATTAACATAAATATCCCATTTTTTATTTGCAGATATGTTTAGTATATATGTATATATAAATTTGTTTGGTCACATGCTGATCCCACTTTCTCTTTACTATTTCACTTTTATCAACTTTCTTGGTTTTTTTTTTTTTAGTATTTTTTTATCAATTTTCTTGTTTGATTTTTTATTTTTTAATTTTTTTTTTTTTTTTTTTTTTTTTTTTTTGGGGGGGGGGGGGGCGGGACAGCATCGTATACTGGATCAGTGGATCCCACCCCTTGTCTTTTTTTCTTTTTCCACAATGACACGTACTTGTCTTTTCCCTTGTCATTATGTTCACTTTTCTTTTTTATATATTTTTTAATTTATTTTTTGGTTTTGATGCCCACAGAGCCACCCACTCTCACCAATCACCATCACTTTGGCTGACACCATTACTCTTCTTCTTGATTAAGTTTCCCCCATTTCAACGTCTCTCTCTCCATCTCTCTTTAAGCTCCATCTTCCAAAATAAATAGCACCAACCAATCAATCAAAATTAAAGCATAACAAGTCTGATTTCTAAGCATACAATCAGATATCAAAAATACGGAAAAAATAATAATGCATCATATATAACAAATCTCAAAGAACTTCTATCAAATTGAGAAAGAGCTTACTCCATAATCTTATCAAATCAAAATTAATAGTCTAATTTCTTAAAACTAGAATCAAAAAACGAAAAAAAATACATCTAAAAAAAAATCACTACTCCGATCAAATTCAGAAAGACCTTACATCAAGTATGATATCAATCAAGCTAACCCCAGAACAAATATCATCGCAAATCAGATAAGGGCTTTCAAATTAAGGTCAAACGCAAAATCTTAATAAAATGAAAAAAATAAGAGAAAATCACAATCTGCTAATCCAAAAATCAAAGACATGTACACCGATTATTATAATACAACACAAAGTAACTGTTAAATCGTTCAGTCACAATAAGATTTCTTACACAGCCTCTACAAGAATTCTCATAAGAACCAGTAGATTCGATTAAACTAATATTATATCTAATATAATCGATTTATAAAAAAAACTCGATATCGATTATCATCATAAGACCGAAAAAAAAAAAACGATTTTTAATTACATCAAACGCAGAAACTAACGTTCTTGATCAAAAGAAAAAAAAGAGTCAAACATATAAATCATATATATAATCAACCTACCGTAAAATCCAGATCCAACAAAAATTCCTGCATAAAATCACGAATCAATAGAATTCTTAAAAAGCAATTAGATAAAGAGACGATCTTTTAGATCAGAAGCGAAAATTACCTTGAAAAGCTTGAAAAAACGAGAACAGAGAAATTATGAGGACTGTAATTTGCAGACTAGAATTCGATGTTAGCAATTTTAGGGTTGCATTTAGAGGTCGTGTGTATTTATAGCAGAGATTGCCAACATTGTGAAGGACAGGTACAGAAGAACGGACGAATAGGATAGTGCCACGTTTCAGTTCCACCCTGTCATGCCTGTGCGGCTGTGCGTATACGCAACTGTGTGTTTCTAAAAGAAGATGAAGGGCCCGTTTGTTTTTTGCTCTGAAAACTCAAAATCACTTACTTTTGTCTAAAGTATGATAAGACTCCAATTAACTTTAATTTTTTTTGCCCAAATTGCCCTTTGCATAATGGTTTATTTCCAAAATCCGCCATTGACTGAAGTGGTTTGGCCGGTCAAACCATCTCCCAAAGGTCGTCGCCGCCGGCAAGTTTACTGTCACCACCCCGACCAGAAGCTTTAGGAGGCGCCGGAGAACAAAACCCAGGTGCCTGGTGTCCAGATCCGACACCATTGACGGCGAAAAAAAGAAAAGAAAAAGAAAATAAAAAGGTTGAGATGGATGAAAATAAAAAAAATTGAGAACTGAGAGGATGTGAAGATAAGTTGAAGAGAAAAGAAAATAAAAAAGCTACATTTTTATCTGTTTCATCTTCCTTCTTCTTTGTTTCATCTTCTTCTTTCTTCTTTCATTTGATAGCCGAGCCTCTCACATGTCTATATCTCTCTTTATCTATCTTTTTTTTGTTTTTATTCCACTAATCACATGACACCTATCACTTGCACATGTCACATGTCATAAGCATCTCACATGCTTTCTTCATATGCTGCCACTAACAAGTAAGGGTATAAATGTCCAATTATAGATTTTCATATGTTTTTGTTTTAAAAAAACAAACAACTTAACACTTAATTCAGACATCAGAAAATAAAAAACAAACATATTGCTCAGACTTCAGATTTCAGACCCAATTCAGATTTCAGACCTAATTCAGAACTTTAAGTTTTCAGATAAAAAAACAAACGCCACCAAAATCTTCCATGGTCCGTCTCATATGTGATGTGTGTGAGACGGACCCAATAAAAACATGCCAAGTGGTATACTATTAAAATTAACTCTTATTTTTTCCCTTTCTTCTATTATGTATTGACAAATGGCAAATTAATTAAAAATCTTTTAATCTCATCTGTTCCTCTTCTTCTTCCTCATGCAGTTTCTCCTCTCTCTCTCTCTCTCACTCAATCAATCTCACCACCAAAAATCCAACCCAGAAACCTCTTAATCAAACCAAAACAAAAAACCTCTCCCACCACCAAACCAAAAAATCTCTCACACACCAAACTCCCATCTCTCTCACTATCTCACACATCTCCCTTGTAGGATGTTGGAACCGAGTCCATATTTGGAACTTCATCGGAGACTATGGTGGTGCGCTGCAGTATCAAATAAAGCCTTCAACGTGATATTATTGTTTAATATTTTATTTTAAATTTTCATCGCCACAATTTAATTTGTTTAAGCATAGTTTTTTCCTCGACCCTTCATGGAATTAAAATAAAAAAAAATTTAAAAAATTAAAAAAAAAAGTGGTAGGGCTGTTGATTTTTTTATTTATTTATTTTTTTAAAAAAAAAAGGGCAGAGTTGTTGATTTGATGTGAAATGGTTTGTTGTGCAAAATTAAAGTAATCCAAGTGTAAATCTTTTGGATATTTTACAGAGTTGATGATGTTGGTTCCTAGGTTTTGGGTTTGATTTTGTTTTGATTTTGATTTCGGTTTATTTCGATTTTGGTTGTGTGAGATAGTGAGAGAGATGGGAGTTTGGTGGTGGGAGAGGTTTATTGTTTTGGTTTGATTAAGGGGTTTCTACTGAGGCTTTCTGGTTTTGGCTGAGGATTTTTGGTGGTGAGAGAGAGAGAAAAGAGAAACTGTGTGAAGAAGAAGAGGAGGAACATAGGAGATTAAAAGATTTTGGGCAATTACCAAATTGGTCCTGGACTTTTTTCTTTATTCCAAGTAGTTTGCGACTTTTACAAAAGTGACCAAATTAGTCCCTAACGTTTTTATGGAGTACCATTTGAGTCCCTAACTTTTAAGAAACAACCAAAAACATCCCCTCTAACCTCTGCAAAGTCAAAAAAAAAAAAAAAAGCATTCAGACATAGTTACCAAAACATGTATAACGACAGTCTACTCGACAGTTTCAAAAAACTTACCATATCGATTCCAAACCCGTCGATATTGATATTCCTCTCCCCCCATCCTCCACGAGCCATCGACTGGGGGTCCCTTCGTAAAAAAGAATGTGTCCTTCCAGTTTCTATCATTCGACTTAGTGTCGATAATAAGTTCCGTCTTTTTACTTCGCGGCACTAACGAGTAACGACCAGTGTCGGTCAGATGCTCCTTCAGGTAATAATTATAAAGGAGACACCCCAACCCGAACTGTACACTGTTTCTCTCACATAATATTCCTAGGCCCAACAGTATTCTCCAAGTGTTTGGCATCAGCTGACCAGGGGTGAGGTCGTAGTATAATAACATTCGTCGAACCAGCTGAGGGATGGGAAATCTAAAGCCTAAGCGAAATGTGTACTCATAGAGACACGTCCATCCTGGTATATCCCAATCAGCACGTTCATGTTCCCTTGGCGCACGTAATTCAACGTCGTTAGGAATACCATACATCGTCCGGATGCCAGGTAACATATGCTCCGTGACCAAGCTAGCCGGACTATCGTTTAGTATACCTAAAGGACGACCAGACGTCGACGCCTCAGGAACCTTAATATACTCTGGGTGGTCGACAGCCGATGCGATAGCATATACTGCACCCTGCTCTAACATACTCCTAGCATTTATAGAGACAGACGTCGACGGATCGTCAATTGTGACCCGTCTATCGACATTTTGCGACCTACTATCGACCACTCCATCATCATCACTGGGAGTCCAATTAATATTCAAATCAGAGGTTGTGTGGTCGCTCGACATCGTATCTCTAAAAAACTGACAGATGCAAAAAATGCACAAGTCAGATAGAAACCGAACGCTACAATCACAACCTAAGGATTTTCGATCAAAAATCTAGGGTTTGCTAAAAACTTCTACTTAAAAACCAACCTACAATCCCAAGATAAGAGTCTACCCATTGCTAAGCATATTTTCAACTACACATCGCAATGACAACGACACTTTGCAAATAAAACCAAAGTGACATGAATCAAAACGTCAAAATCTAGCAGAATTAGTGAAGAACACAAAGAACACGAAGAACATACATTTTCAGGTAAATAAAAACTCCAGGCAAGCATAATGAATAATTTTTTTCTACTTAAAACAGATTTACAAGTTTGTTTAATACACAAAAACGAAAAGAAAAAAGTGAGGATAGAAGATTTTACTAACCTGTAAGAAATTCAAGAAAGGATCGTGAAGGGGTTTTTAGTACTTCACAGTTTCGGAATCTCAGTGAAGAAGTTGAAAGGATGCTCAGTGGAGAGAGTTGGAAGTGGCAAAGTGGTTATCAAAAATGAAGAGCTTTGGTTTTATAAAGCTTCTTTACCCTAGTTGCCACGTGTCGACACCCTTTCAACTGCGGTTAACCCAACCAAACCACACCGGCTAACCCAAGTAAACTATCCAGTTAAAATTTCAATTTCAAAAGCCTTTCTAGTAAACTACGCAAGAAATTAATGCAGCTGACGCCAGCATTGAAAACTCAAACGCCTCCGTCACATCTATTTTAACATCCATCACATCAGTCTGACACCCAATCGACGATTGAAAAGAAGATCGTTTGAATGTCGAATCCTCATTAGCAACACGACATCGCTTGTCCAGGAAAGGTTGTCAATCAAAACAGTATTCAAAAGGATGTTGCTACAATTCGACATGGAATTCATTCGACAATGGTCGACTCCAACGAAGATCATTGTTGATTTCATTCGACAGTGGTCGACTCCAACGAAGATCATTGTTGATTCCATTGGACATTAAGGTCGTTCGACAATAGTTGACACCAACGAAGATCACTATTGATTCCATTCGAGACAGAAGTCGTTCGACCTTGGTCGACTCAACGAAAACCACTCTCTAAATTCCATGGACTCTTCTTTAGAGAGTGGGGGACAAATTGTAGTAGCCAAAAATGGTCCAATGGCCCAACATGCCAAGGCCCAATCCCTACAAGTCTAACCCAGGCCCATTGTGTTGGGTCGACCCAACACAAGTGCCAGCAGAGGCTACCGTTGAAGAAACATTCAAAGTGATCAGTTACGAAAAGATCAAGTAACTGCCCATTGAGAGGGAATCTCTCCTAAAATCACATCCACTATCAAATGCAGATAGTAGACGTTAGAACCAAGACACCTAGTATAAATAGGGGAGGCCCCTCCACTAGAATCTCTCGAAAAACTCTCTCAACAAAAGCTTACGATTAGCGTATTGAAATTCTGATTCCATCACATTCCGGCCATCGGAATTCACTCATCAGTCATCTGACTGCCTTGCTCAGCCCAAGCATATCTAAAGCTATCATCAAGCCCCCACCTTTCTCCTTTTTTCTACCTTGTTTTTCTATTTAAAGTTCTTTTGCAGGTTCAGCAAAGTTCAGACGACCACACATAGACGACAGTCGACATCAACCAACCAACTTCCAGCCTAGTTGCTTTGGGCCCGATTTTACCCGACCCGTTTGACGTACCAAGTCGTTCGACCACTTACACATTATTCTATTAAATTTGTAATCGTTTTTCAAATTGCCCCTCAGATTTCTAGAGTTGACCTCACCTCTATCACAACCATGAAAAAGGAGCTTCACACCACTTAAACTAAGAGGGATATAAAAAACACATAATTAAATTACCTTTTGTACACGTGGATATATGTTTTTTTTTTTTAAAATAACATAATTATCACAGCTAAATTAGTGTCGGCATATATCTTGCACAACAGGGGAACAGATTTATGCTAGACATTTATGTCAATATTTCAGATAGCCATTTTCTTTCAAACCAAGTTCTGAGGTCCTTGTCAACAAGAAATCAATACAAACAATTGAAAATGAAATGTTTTTCCAACCACCATGTGTAAACTCATGTCCCAAAATATTGAATTGCGATATAAGTCTAGGTCACTAATCACTATTATCAACTTTTTGTTAAAGAAAACGAGACCATTATGCCATTCTTGTCAAATCCTTTTCAAACATAAAACAATACTAGTGATTTAAGGATAAGATTTGAAAACGTTTATAAAAAATGCAAAAAAAAATTTTGAACTTAATAATATTTCATAAGTAGTATTAGTATTTTTTTTTTTTTTTTTTTACTAGAACATTTATAATTAATAAATATTTACAAGATTTTTAATTATATCACAAAGTGTGTCCACATTTATCTATAAAATCAAAAGTGTGTGGAGACTCCTACCCTATAGTGAAAGTTACTGTCTAGATCATGATTTTAGCGATTGATATCATCAGGTCCAACAGATACTTGAAGAAAATGATGATGAATGTCATTAAGAATTTACAAACAATGAAGACAAATATATTGACTTGTTGAGTAATATTGATTTTGCTACACATGATGATCGATACATTTTACCGGTGCCACATAATTGTGTCTTTTATTTTACTTGTTAAAAGCCTAGCTATATAGTTGTGACTTGTGAGTCACAAATAATTGGTACTTCACGATTCAAGGCATGTGTGATGTGTTTTTGGGGAAATTGGGATAGGGGAACCTTCCCCATCCTCATTTCAATGAAATTTTAGGGGAAATGGGGAAATGGGATGAGTAATAGCAATACACAATCCACGTCACACACCAAGCCTTTATCAGACTCCTGTACACATTAGGATACAGATTCCTGTACACATTAGGATACAACTTGTAACTAGATTTAAAACTCTTCTCTTACTAAAGCACTGTAATATGTATAAATACTGAATGAGATCATGAATAATATTATTCAATATTCTCTCTCAATTATTAAATCTAATATGGTATCAGAGCTTTGCTAAGAAATAGCTTAAAGATCCTGAAACCCTAATATTTTTCTTCCTCCTCAAGAACCCTAACCTCAGCCACCGATCATGTCTTCTCAAACTACAACCGATATTTCTTCCTCCTCCACTTCCTCTCCTCAAGTCATCCTCATGGGCATGAACAACACCAACCAATATCAATCTTTTCTTGCTATCAAATCCACTCAAGTTCCTATCAAACTAACAAAAGGAGGGAATTATGCAGCATGGAGATCTTAGTTTGAAAACCTACTGTTTGGCTATGGCCTTATAGGACACCTAGATGGCACCAAGCCATGTCCCCCTACTTCTGTCACGGTTCCAATCAACACCACCACTGCTCAGCCTTCAAGCGAACCTGCAGCAACCACCAACACCACTCCTTAGTCTTCAAGCGCACCTACAGCAAATCTGGTACATCGGCTTTGGCTCCGTCAAGACAGACTTCTTCTCCACGCAATCCAGGTATCCTGCATGGGTGTCGCACAATCCATCCTCACGAGATCCACCACTTCTGCTTAAGCATGGAGCAAACTTGAAGCCACTTACGCCAACAGATCCAACACTCGCAAACTTGGCCTTCTTGACTCACTCACCAACGTCACTTTGGCAGACAAATCCGTTGCAGATTACATGCAAGGAATCAAAAACATCCTGGACTATCTTGAACTCATTGGTCACCCAGTTGATGACGGCGCGACAATGATCCATATTTTAAATGGTCTGAGTCCCTCTTACCTACCCCTTGCTTCCGCAATCCATGCACGTGACACTCCTATTTCCTTCGAAGAACTCTACAACAAGCTGCTTGATCATGAGGCTTATCTTCAACGTGATGAATGACCTGCAATTACGGCACAGTTTAATCAAAGAACTCCCAACAGAAGAGGTCGATTTCAACAAGGCAACTCTTCCAACTATATGGGGCATCAAAAGTCCAATGGCTCCGGCAGCTATCACAACTCTCAAGCTGGTTTCAGTTATAACACCAACAATGGTCGCAGACAGTCTACAAATCATAGCAACTAGTTTCGGTCCAACTCGTAAGCACAATATGGCTCACAAAATCAGTGGCGTCCTCCTTCCTTCAACAACAACCCACGACCAATATGCCAATTATGTGACAAGATTGGTCACACAGCCCTAGTATGTAGATCACGCCCACAGTTCCAAGCATGGCCTCAAGCAAATCAAATGACATCTGATCAGTCGAACTCTTACAGTGACTGGATCCTAGACTTAGGCACCTCTCATCATATGACATCGGACCTACAAATCTTGTCTATCCACTCAGAATACGGTGGCTCTGAGGACATCATGGTTGGGGATGGTAAAACAATTCCTATAACTCATACTGGTAGCACCTCTTTACACACTTCTGTCAAATCTTTCCCTCTTACACATGTCTTATGCTCTCCCCATATATCACACAACCTTATTTCTGTGTCTAAATTATGTACTCACAATAATACGTCAATTGAATTTTTTCCTGACTATTTTCTTGTGAAGGATCTGACCACGGGGGGATCCTTGGTTCGCGGTCAGAATGAGGGTAACCTCTATATCTGGCCAAAGTCCGTGTCTCCAGCCTATCTCCTTTCTCCCAACTCCAAGCCCAACATCTCGTCCTTGGCGTGGCACTGCTGTCTTGGTCATCCGTCTTGTCAAGTTCTCCATCATCTAGTATCATCTCAAGGTCTTCCAGTCTCCAAGTTAGAGTCTGAATTTACTCATTGTCTTGCATGTCAGTGTAATAAGAGTCATAAACTACCTTTTGGTATGTCAACATTGAACTGCAATAAACCGTTAGAAATTTTATTTACTGATGTCTGGGGCCTTGCTCACCTCTCTTCCTTTGATAAATTTTGATATTTGATCATATTTGTGGATTATTTTTCAAAATACACATGGTTATATCCACTCAAACAAAAGTCAGACGTCCCATGTGTTTTCAAACAGTTTAAAAATCTTGTGGAAATTTTTTTCAACATTAAGATAAAAACAGTTTACTCAGATGGAAGTGGGGAGGCCCAATCCCTTGGTCTTGACTTAAAATCTTTTGGCATACAGCACTTAAAATCGCCTCCACACACTCCTGAACATGTCGGCATTGCTGAACGCAAACACCGACATGTAGAGGAAACTACACTTACACTTTTGCATCATGCATCCATGCTGGTAAAGTTCTGGTCTCTAGCTTTTCAAACTATGGTTTATTTAATTAATCGCATGCCTACTAAGGTCCTCAATAATAACAACCCATACTCTATTCTCTTCAACACAAATCCTAATTACCGTAAATTATGAGTATTTGGACGCTTATGCTATCCATGGCTTCGCTCATACACATCACATAAGCTAGAGCCTTGATCCAAGCCGTGTGCATTTGTAGGATACTCCACTGAACATAATGCATACTTGTGTCTAGATTGTCGCACACATAAGGTATATGTCTCTCGTCATGTGGTTTTCATCGAGTCTGTATTCCCATTCTCCAATTCTGCCGGTGCCATGCCTTAGGACCTACCCCTACAGGTCAGTCAATGGTTCAATTCTCTCTCCTCCACCTTGAGTCCACAACTGGATTCAAAGCTTGCACCACAATCACTGTCCGATTTTCCAATAGGTCCAACTTTCATCTTCCTCGATTTACTGCAGCTCCACCAACCCACCATCGACTACCCCGTATCAACCCCGTCACACACCCATGAACCTCCACTCCCGTCAGTTTTGTCACCCACACCAGCCCAGCAGCCCACACCAACCACATCCCACACCAATTCTGTCGATAAGTCCACTAATGCAACGCCCAATACTAAGTCAGTTCCAAGACAAAGCTCACCCACCCGAGTCATCCAAACTAGGTCCAAAAACAACATATTCAAGCCAAAGGCCATCCTCGACCTTCATGCTATAACCCACACTCCTCCCCAAACCGAGCCAACCTCTCTCGTACAGGCCCGTAAAATATTGGAATGGCGTCAAGCTATGAGTTCTGAGTATGATGCCTTGGTCAAGAACTTAACCTGGACACTGGTTCCACCTCACCCGTCGCAGAATGTGGTGGGATGAAAATGGATATTTCGTATCAAGCGACACCCCGATGGTTTGATTGCTAGATACAAAGCTCGCATTGTGGCGAAATGGTTCCACCAAAGGCCTGGAATAGACTTTCATGAGATATTCAGCACTGTAGTGAAACCTGTGATAGTCCGCCTAATTTTGACAATTGCTATTACTAACGGTTGGTCACTTCGACAACTAGACGTAAATAATTCTTTTTTGCAGGGTACTCTCACTGATGATGTTTACATGCAACAACCACCTGGGTTCGATCATTCTACTATGCCGTACCATGTCTGTAAGCTCCAGAAGGCGATCTATGGTCTCCGACAAGCACCAAGAGCCTAGTACAATGAATTGCGTCAATTTCTCCTATCATCTGGGTTTGACAATTCAAAGAGTGACACTTTTCTCTTCATTTATCACCACACCGGCCACACTCTATATCTACTTGTATATGTCGATGACATTATCGTAACTGGCTCATCAACTTCGAAAGTGCACCAATTCATTGCCACACTAGCTCAGTGATTCTCACTGAAAGATTTAGGGAAGCTGTCTTTCTTTCTTGGAGTCGAGGCTGCTTATACATCCAGCGGACTATTTCTTTCACAGTAGAAATACATACGTGATCTCTTAGCCAAGGCGAACATGCTTGATGCCAACCCTGTCTCTACTCCACTCTCCGTGACTGAAAATCTGAAGCTTGCGAATGGCAGTGCACTTACAAACGCGACTCAGTACAGACAAGTCGTCGGATCTCTTCAATACCTATCCCTCACCAGACCGGATGTCTTTTTTGCGGTAAACAAGCTCTCTCAGTTTATGCATCATCCAACCACAATCCACTGGAATGTCGTGAAACGAGTACTTCGATATCTCAAGGGCTCGGTAAACCATGGTATACTTATCCGTAGTAAGTCTCCACCTCAACTTCATGCATTTGCTGACTCAAACTAGGCAGGTGATCCAAACGACCGCCGCTCTACCACTGCCTACATAATCTTCCTCGGTTCCACACCAATTAGCTGGAGCTCCAAGAAGCAAAATACTGTCGCTCGATCTTCTACAGAGGCCGAATACAGAGCCATAGCTGCTGCAGCTACCGAGCTTAATTGGCTTGGCCATCTCATGTCTGAACTTCAGCTCAAGTCCCTAATCGCACCAATCATCTATTGCAACAATGTTTGCGCAACATATGTTTGCACGAATCCCATCTTCCACAGTCGCATGAAACATGTCGCCATTGACTTCTTCTTTGTTTGAGACCAGGTGGCTCGGAAGCAATTACGAGTTGCTCATGTCCATATGAATGACCAACTAGCTGATTCTTTGATGAAACCTCTCTCTCGCCGGTAGTTCTCATCTCATCGGATCAAGATAGGCGTCCTCGACGGAAGCTCTATCTTGAGGGGGCATAATAGCAATACACAATCCACGTCACACACCAAGCCTTTATCAGACTCCTGTACACATTAGGATACAACTTGTAACTAGATTTAAAACTCTTCTCTTACTAAAGCACTGTAATATGTATAAATACTGACTGAGATCATGAATAATATTATTCAATATTCTCTCTTAATTATTAAATCTAATAATGAGGTCCCCCCATTCCCATCTCTATTCCAATTTGGGAATGAAATTCATCCCTATCCCTCCTCATCCCTCCCTATTTCTCCATTTGAGTATGATTTTTCCCCCCCAAACAAGGATTGGAAAATGGGGATTTGGAGATTTTTGGAAAAATGCCCATCCCTACAGTGGAAATGGTGGAATCTGTCACTATTTTAAACTGATTTGGTGAGAATGTCAGTGGTTTAATAAGTTAAGTTTAAAAGGCACCTATTATGGTGAACTACCAAAATTGCCCTCAGTTAATGATTTATGTTATTCTCTTTGGTCTTGTCTCTGTCCACACTTGCAACAAAAACGTCAGTAAGATTTAACTCAGTTCAACTCTCGTCTCTCTACAAATAAAAGTTGAAGGTGTTGCCCCGACTTTCTTCTTCAGTAAAATAAGGTAATATTTCTTGATCCTGCTTGTTTGAATATTTCGAGCATTTTAGTATTTTGTTAAACTGAAGCCATTATTATAATGTAAGAACTTTTCATTTTATTTTCGAGCCTTTTTGAAAAAAAATCGTGCCTTTTTGGTCATGCATCGTGCCTTTTTGAAAAACCTGTCGTGCCTTTCTGAAAAAAAATCGAGCCTTTTGGCTAAGAAATCGTGCCTTTTTGAAAAAAATCGAGCCTTTTGGCTAAGAAATCGTGCCTTTTTGGTCATGAATCGTGCCTTTTTAGTCATGAATCGTGCCTTTTTGGTCATGAATCGTGCCTTTTTGCTAAGAAATTGTGCCTTTTTGGTCATGAATCGTGCCTTTTTGCTAACAAATCGTGCCTTTTGGAAAAACCTTTCGTGCCTTTTTGCTCATGAATCGTGCCTTTTTGCTAAGAAATCGTGCCTTTTTGGTCATGAATCGTGCCTTTTTGCTAACAAATCGTGCCTTTTTGAAAAACCTTTCGTGCCTTTTTCAAACAAAATCGTGCCTTTTTGAAAGAAAATCGTGCCTTTTTGCTCATGAATCGTGCCTTTTTGAAAGAAAATCGTGCCTTTTTTAACTGAAATCGTGTCATTTTTAATGGTTTGTGATTATTAATTTGACAGCCTCATGAATCGGGTTAGAATAGTAATATCTTACAACGGTCGATGGGAGCAGTTACTCGACGGAAGTCAGAGGTTCGTTGGATCTGATAACCGAGGAATGTATGTGTCAAAGAATTTGACTTACGATGAATTGGTGTCGATCGTGCATACTATTGTGAACTATGATGTAAGCAAATACAACGTTGATTTGTCATCAATATCAATGGTTCCTGGCAGTACGTGTCGCACATTTATAAGCAATGACGACGATGTCCAGTTTATGCTAGGGGAAGATCGAGTGATCCCTCAAGTATGTGTCAGTCTTATTGAGCGGACAGCTGGAGATGTGTTAGGGAATGATATTCCTCCTCCTGAAAATACCCTACAATTTGGATCCTTTAGTGGTAGCAACCAAGCGTTCACCCAAAGGAGTGGCAACGAAGGTGGGACAAACATGTTTGGTGTACCACAAGTTATGGTCGACCATGCAGATGCGACTGAGACTCAATTTGGTGATGTGTTTGGTTGTCGAATTGAGCAGTATGATGCGCAGTACAATGAGCAGAACAATGACAATTACCCGAACCATGAGGTGGATAATGAGGCAAATAATGAACATGTTGATGATTTGCAAAATGCGGATGAAGAGCATGCACATATGCAAACACATGGTAGACGTGTAGAAGGAATTAGTGGCACTGCACCACCAGATATGCCTGGGACTTCCGAGGTCCGTTATAATGTGACAACATCTGATTCTGTTAATGCGACAACTTGGGTTATTCCGGGAGCAAATTCATACTCGTTTGGTACTGGTAGAAGCAGCACCTTGGAAGCTCAAGAACCGAGAACAATGATATATAAGGGTCAATTTTTCCCGAGTAAAAAGGATTTGAAGAGGCTAGTTGGCGATTTTGCGATGCGTAAGAACTTCGAATGGAAGGTGAAAAGGTCCAATAAGACAACTTTACATCTGGTTTGCATCATTGACGACTGTACGTGGAAATTAAGAGCGGTGAGGAAAGAAGAAGGGACTTACTTTCAAGTCAGAAGTTTTGTCAACGAACACACCTGTCCCTTGGAGGAGATTTACCGTCGCCATCGACAAGCTAGTGCAGTCACAATCGCAGAAGTTGTTGCACCTAGACTTCAACAAGCCGATGGTCGTCTCATGCGTCCGAAGGACATAATTGCCGATATGAAAACAATGTATGGCATCCAAATCATGTACAGTAAGGCACATGATGCCCTGCAATATGCATTGTCATTGACCTATGGAACGCATGAAGAAAGTTTCCAACTGCTGCCATCTTTTGCATACGTTCTGGAACAACAAAATCCAGGCACAATCACAGACTTACAGTGCGCAGATGATGGTAAATTCCTTTACTTTTTTATGTCGTTAGGGTCCTCAATTAGAGGTTTTCGGAGGTGTATGCGTCCTGTGATTGCAGTTGATGGTACCCATTTGAAGGGAAGATTCGGGGGTACAATGTTTGTGGCAACTGCACAAGATGGAAACGAACAGGTGTATCCAATTGCTTTTGGGTACGGTGACTCAGAAAACAACCTTTCATGGGAGTGGTTTTTGGAGTGCTTGAGAGGTGCCCTTGGTCATATAGATGATCTGGTTTTCATTTCCGATCGTCATGCAAGCATTGAAGCAGGGATTTCTAAAGTGTTCCCTTATGCAACCCATACCATATGTTGCTGGCATTTTGGTGAAAATATGAAGAAGCGATTCCACAGAAAAGATGTTGCCGACATAATGGATAACGCTGCTAGGTCGTACTGTGAAATCCAATACGATCGCCACATGGAGGAGTTACGTAGGCTGCACAAAGGTGCATACGATTATGCCATTGATGCCGGTCCACACAAGTGGTCCCGTGTTTATTGCCCCCAAAGAAGGTACAGGTTGATGACCACAAATGTTGCAAAGTGCATAAACTCATGCCTAAAATTTGCACGGCAACTGCCATTGATGACACTGGCAGAGTTCATTCGGAATATGCTACAAAAGTGGTTCCACGATCGTCATACAAATGCACGATCAATGCGTCATCGATTGACCGACGCAGCACATCTTGTGATCCTTAAACGTGTCGAGAAATGCGGTTATATGACCGTAAATGCAGTTGACTGGAACATATTTTCCGTCAGACACAAGGGAAAACAGTGGACGGTTGACTTAGCCCGGAAGACATGCACATGCAACAAATTCCAAATGGACTTTTTACCATGTTCACATGCACTCGCAGCGGCAAGGTACATGACTCCGTCCATTTATTGCTTTATAGTACCCAAACGTGAATCTAACTGTGTTTATTGTTGTAGGGAGCGGAACGTGGATTTCACATCTCTATGTGCGGACTACTACAAAAGGGAGACACTAATTGATGCATACTCGGTTCCTATCATGCCTGTTGGTCATCCTTCTTCATGGGTAGTGCCATCCGACATCACATCACGGGTGGTTTTAAATCCAAGGGCGAAGAGACAATCCGGTCGCCCGATGGAGGGTCGACATGTCTCGTCTTCGGAGAGGATAACCACACAGTCGTGTAGAAGATGTGGACAACCAGGACATAACAGCAGGAAGTGTTCCAACCCGCCTATGGTTAATGAAGGTCCCAGTACTATTGTACCCGAACAATACCGTCGCAAGTGTAGCATCTGTCATTCAACTGGACACAACAAACAAACGTGCCCTCTGAAGGACTCTATCGTGGAATGAATGGAGTCTTATAAGAGGAGACTTGACCCCACGTCATAAATGCTGTCATGGAAGCGATTGAAGGGATGAGAGTTGCATTGGGTGCTGCTGTTGTGCTAAACTACTGTCTGTAGTGGCTTTTCCATCCTGGTCCCTATATATTGGCGCTCAAGATGCTGTTGTGACTGCTTATCCAACACTAGACGACAAGCATAATAACATATACAGTAGGCCAGAGTTAGTGATGTTTATTTGAGTGCAACGAGTTTCAGCTAGAGAGGATAAAAAGACGAACGATGCAATCATGTTAGGGCTTATGTTTTAGACATGTGTTTTAGATTTTAGCTGCTGTAGTTTGTTTATTTCCTCAAGTCACCATACCAGTTGATATACTCATATATGGTATTTTTTAACTTTGTGTATGCTTTGATATATGTTCATATTTTAGAAATATTTTATGTTCGAAATTTTTTTTTAATTTAGTTGAACTTTGAACTGCAAACAACTTGAAATAAAAAAATAATAATTTCATTAACAACAGCTCTGTTTTGTACAACAACTACAATATCCTGGAGTTACAATAAACCTTGATGGCCATCTTTTGCCGGATGATGGGCATATCGGCTTCCGTCCAATCGAACGTATCCCTGTTCGCCGTCAGGTACTCAATCATTCTCAACGTATGGGCACCACAGTTTCCCCTGCAATTAACCACATGAACAACCATTAGCATTGATACATTTCAAAACTGATTGGGATAGAATAACAACTTGAAATAGTCATACCCCAATTCCTGTTGGGGCACTCGGTCGGCTGACACGAATAACATCCGGAACGGCCCATCCTTCTTTCTGTAACTCTTGTCACCCGGTTGTCTGTTCCTGTGAAAGTGCACCGAATAGAGCTGAGAGGGTAGCAAATAGGGCAGACATGCAAACTGGGCATTCCTGTGCCTAAATGGGACCTCTCGTCTGAACGAGTCAAACACAAAAATGTGCCCAAACTGCAGATCGATGCTGGCCATGACCCAATGCATACCTCCAACGTTGCAAGGAATCAGAACCTGCAGGTGTTTCTCCAAGGTGTTATCAAAACTTGAATAAACATGGATGCAAAACTCGAATAAACACTCACAAGGTCAACATCGTGCCAAGGCCGTATCCCTAACGGGAGCTCCCCACGGACCACTGCAAGCTCATCACGGGACCATGTCTGCCCAAACACGGACCAACCTGCTGGGGGTTTCCTCTCCTCACCAGTGCCGATTCTGTCCCATTGGTGATCTAACAATGTCTGAAAGAAAATTAACCGAAACGTTAGGCAGAAGATGTATGAACACATCAATGTTGAAGCGAAAACCGTATAATATTACCACTTACAAAGAATTGGGAATCCAGTATGTTGATCCTCGAACCGTATACAGTGGGGTGCAATCGCTGACGCCTCCGGATAATCTTCAAGTATGCGTCAATGTGCTGAAAATTTGAACTTGTATTGTTAGGATTCAACCATTTGTGACTGAGTTTTATAAAGACAGTTCAAGGAAGGAACATACCATATCCTCCAACTCCATTAAGTTGGTTTGCAACCGGTGGAACCAAGTGACAGGAACACCAACTGGGTCGTGCAGATCCACATCACGTCTGCATAAGTAGGGAAAAAGTTACATAATACTGACTTACATATTTGTCGAAAAAAACTATAAACAGAATGTAATACTTACAATTCCCCCGACGTGCTCCTCTTGTAGTCTTCGTACGCCGCAAGCTGTTCAGGATGTACCAGTCCATGTGGATTCCATACATGTGCCGACGGCGGCATCACCCGTGCCCTCTTTGGTTGACAGGGGTCTGTGTATGGTCTCCGTTCCATCCAACCTCGACGTCGAATCCGGTCTCCACGCCTTAGGGGTGGGGGAGTCTGTTCCGGATCATGGGGATCGGTGCGGGCTGAGGAGGAACTCGGTCCCCGTTCATCGACCTGTGACCGTGGAATCCGAAGAATCAAATTTCTCCTCGAGGAACTCCCAGAGGGGTTGACTGTGCTCTGGTCTATCGGAGGTCGCCGCTCGCTGGGATTGACTGGATGGGTACGCTGCGACGTGCGGTCAATGGATAGCTCCTGGATATCGACAGGATCATACAGCAGCTGTGATGAGCGGTCTGGGGTGACTGCCTGCGACGGCCTATGCTCCAAAGATGCTGTCTCTGTATCGCCGGGGACCGCCGGTTGTCCAAGTGCATCTGGAGCATCTGGAGCCTGCTGCTCAGGTACTGTGTCTGTAGTATGGGCCTCCCTATGTCTGGTCCCTAACCCTGTCTCATCATGATCAGTACCTGTCCTGCCTGTACTGAATGCTCCATCATAGTCATGAGGTGGTAGGTCATCGAACGGTGGATCCTCCTCCACACGCCCCTGCGACGGGGGACCCTGCGATGACGGGCCATGCGACGTCGGACCCTGCGACGACGGACCCTGAGAAGTCGGACCCTGTAGCGTCCGAATCATAGCCACCAACTCCTCATGCTGTGAATTTCTTTTCTCTTCATTCTTTTGGATAGCATCCATGACATCCGTCCGTAATGTTCGGACAGCATCCATCACTTCTGCTAATTTCTGCTCCCAGCCCTGAAAGGATTGCAGACTCTGTCAGTACTAAAACTATTAAGTCAATGGAAAGTAAATCATGCGGTTAAAAAAACGGCTTATGTACCTGTGGATGCTCTTCAACGCCTTCAGGTTGCTGACCTTCAGGCGTAGGCCGTCTGGGCAATGTGAATCGTACCCGCCTACGCCTCACGGGAATAGGACTGCGAGCCTCCGGGTCTGAATCACTAGGTCTAGGTCGTGGTTGTCTGAGTTGACTGAAAGGTATCCGCCTAGACCTCGTGGGACTCTCACTACCAATGTCAACCTCCGGCTTTGAGCCCTCCAGATCAGAAGGTCCAGAATACTGAGGATCCATATCACTAGGTCCGTAATATGAATCCTCTGTATCACTGGGTCCGGCAGTCCTATGTCGATCGGGAACCGGGCGGTCACGAGGTAAATCTACGGCATCGTCATCATATAGACTGCCTCCCAAGTCTATGCCTTCGTAGTACCGTTGACGCCTCTCAGCCTCCGTAGGCACCAATTCAGCCCGAGCAAACATCTGCAATCGGAGTTATATCATTGTAATTGCAAACATACTGAAAATAATAAACATTAACAACATCAATACTTACCCTTTCAGTGAAAATCTTATCCAGCGTTTTCCCCCGCGGTCGCGCAGTCAACTCCCATTTCAGAATACGTGGAGGGGGTAGCTCGATTACCCTGCGTTCCCCACATTTGTGCTTATTGCTGCTAAGATCCGGGATAACCTCAAAAGCAAATAACTGCATAATAGATAACACATTAGTGATATAAAATATTTTCTATTAAAGTACGGCTGCAAATTATAAATTCTCACAAATAATGCGTGCACTAGACCGTATATGTTATACGTCTCAGTGGTGTTATCCGTGGCCTGTTCTTGCTGTCGTTGTTCGGACCGCTGCCGTGGACCATCCAAAGCATGCTTCAAACTAGATATGGTCCGCCTATACACGTATGCGCCCCACGGGAACGCATCAAAAGCGTCCAAGTCCTCAACTAGCTGAAACTGCCATAATGGAATTTTATGTCTCTCGTCCACCCCCATCAGTATCCAGTTCAGCAAAAACAATAATGACAGCTTCACCGCATCGTACTGCTGCTCAAAAACACCACTCCACAGCACTGCTTTCAGGTCTTCATTCTCTACGACTCGACCCTGAAAGTATCGGTTGTGTATGCCATTTTGTACCATCTCATAACTTGCTGGGTCGGGAATGATTCCGAACTTCAATCCGGTGATTACACAAAACTCAACCTTCGAGAACCGGACCGTATGCTTACCCAACAAAAATCTCATCTCATCTTCCGGGCCGTCGTGATTCAACTCGCGCAACAGCATCCGATGGACAATTCCAACTGAAAAATTCATCTCCTGATGCATGTCAAGTAAATGACCGAAGCAAGACTCAGTAAACCGACGACGGTCTTCCATCCGAAGAAGTTCAGGTACACTTTCAAGTGCGTTGTGGACATCTGTAATGTCATTCACATGGTCATGCCGAATAATTTTTCCCTGGAACCATTCTCCCACAGGGATTTTCAGGAAATCCTTCAGATTCACCCTCTGCATATTCACAAAAAAAAAAAAAACATAAGTACAAAAAGGCACGATCACAGTTCAGAAAGGCTCGAATACAGTACAAAAAGGCACGATCACAGTACAAAAAGGCACGATCACAGTACAAAAAGACACGATCACAGTACAAAAAGGCACGATCACTATACAAAAAGGCACGACCACTATACAAAAAGGCACGATCACACTATAAAAAGGCACGATCACTATACAAAAAGGCTCGATCACTATACAAAAAGGCACGATCACAGTGCAAAAAGGCACGATCACACTATAAAAAGGCACGATCACACTACAAAAAGGCACGATCACACTACAAAAAGGCACGATCACAGTGCAAAAAGGCACGATCACACTACAAAAAGGCACGATCACTGTACAAAAAGGCACGATCACAGTGCAAAAAGGCACGATCACAGTGCAAAAAGGCACGATCACAGTACAAAGTTCAAAAAGGCAAGATTACAATACAAAAAGGCTCGATTACAAAACAAAAAGGCACGATTACAATACAAAAAGGCACGATTACAAAACAAAAAGGCACGATCTCAATACACAAACGCTCGATTACAGTACACAGTTTATAAAGGCACGATTACAACACAAAAAGGCTCGATTACTATACCAAAAGGCTCGATTACAAAACATAGTTCAAAAAGGCACGATTACATCACAAAAAGGCTCGATTATATCACAAAAAGGCACGATTACATCACAAAAATGCTCGATTACAATACACAGTTCAAAAAGGCATGATTCAACTACAAAAAAGGCACGATTCAACTACAAAAAGGCACGATTCAACTACAGAAAGGCTCGATTCAACTGCAAAAAGGCTCGATTCAACTGCAAAAACCTAGATCTTCATCGTTTTCAAACAAATTTTTTTCCAAAAATAAAACCCTAACCCTAACCTGATCTTATTCGAAAAAGAGAATGAATATGCTTACCTCACTCCTTCTGCTTCGCCGTTCAACTCTCGTCGACATAGCTACTGTTCCGGTGGTTCACCGTCGGATTTTGGTTCTGGTGTCCGTCCGTTTCTCGGTCAAAGCTTTTTCTTTGAACGTTTGAAAAAACTCACAAAGCGACAAATGAAGGGTATTTTTGTCTGGTGACCGTAAATGGTGCCTTTTAAACTTAAGTTAATAAGTTGGTGACTTTTCCCCAAAAGGCACCCCATTAATTGCTATTTAAATTTCGAGCCCCATCCCTACATAGGGCTACATTGACATATACATATCGAATGAAAATGACCACTGTTTTCAAACATACACATCTGACATTTTGGTAGGGCACGGCAAAGTCTTTGACCTTCCGCTTGACTTGGCAGCAGCTGAATACTGATCATTTCCACTATAAAGATGAACAACAGTGAACTCAACACACCATTCTAGGAAGAATCACAAACTTAAGCAACAACATTATAATACATAATACGAAAAAGAAAAAGAAAAAATTTACGTATTTGATTATAAGTTTACATATTCTAATTTGAAAAATAGATGTCATTCCTACATTGCACAAGCGAGAGAAAAATCTTAGATAACAAACTCAAATCCGAAAGCAAAAGCAGAGGAATGTTCTGTTATGGTCTGAAATCTGAATTTCAATAAGCTCTTCAGGAACCTGCAAAGTATTCACGTTTGAGCTTTTCCAGCATGGACGCGTGCAGAAGCTGATTTAAGTAACTCTAGCTTCCAGAGGAGAGTTTCCTTAGGGAAGATATTTCAAGTAAATCATGAAAAACACGCCATTGCAGATTGCCGCAAGGCCAACAGAAGCAAACATATTTCAAGTAACTTTGATAATAGTATAATGACTGGCAAATAACAACCGTCTCTTCTAGTCTTGTAGTGAAATACGACTCATAATTGACTCCATTTGTTTATGTTATTGAGTTGAATCTTACAGGGAGATAAGATGACAATGTAACAAGATTTCATGATTGCTCTTCAACTGTTGACTGGACTGTAGAGAAAGTCCTTTTACCACATTATCCATCACCAATCACCATTTTCTAAGGATGACCTGAAGGTCCTGAATGTTCATATATAATGGAATTGTTGGTATATATGGGAACCTAGGCAGTAAATAATCAATAGAAATCTACTATAACCATTTCAACCATAATATAATAGAGTAATACAAGGATTCCAACTTGAATTGCAACTTGTGACGTGACAATTTAACTTGAAACAGATACATCCTACCATAGAAAAACTCCAATTCAAATCTGAAATCCAACATATCCTGAATCCAGTTCAATTAACAGAATCCCATTTTACAGAATTAAGATGATGCGATGAATTGAGTAAGAAAAATGAAAAGAAAGTGAACCAGTAAAGGTACTGTTTGTTGCAGCACTGAATTGCGATAAGACGTTGCTGCAAGAAAAAGAATGTCAGTATGAGTAGCCAAGTTATATACTCCATTGAATTTCAGTTTCTTTAAAGGTTGATTCTTCTTTTTTTTCCTCATTGTAAATTTTGAATTTTCAGTGATTTATTGGTATCAATAGATAGATACAAATCGGTTCCCAAAAATATTTAATAAATAAATAAAAATTCATCAAATATATAATTGTGATATATTATGGGGTATTTTTTTTTATATAGTATGATTGATGTCTAAATTGTTGATTGTTGTCAGTAAATATATAGAAATGCAATCAGCTTCTAAAAACACTTGTTTTTTTTTTTTTTTCACTCCAAAAAAAAAAAAAAAAAAAAAATCTTACAATACAGCACTTACATCCATCCCTACAATGCTGCACCTCTTCACAACACTCTAACTTCTGTACGTAATATTGTTTATAGTGTTTATATTTATATTTATATATTTGCTAACGGCTTTAAAAACGGATTCCGTAATTTGACCAGTTTCCTGGACGTTGAGACCATGTGCCGAAGAAATACCGGAGACAAATCGGCGGGTGCAGAGAAAAGACATACTCCGATTGAGAAGATGGTATGTGTACACACTACACACTACACAAACGTAATTTGAATTATAAAAATAATAAAAACAAGAACAAGAAGTTAGACTGTTGTGAGGAGGTGCAGAGAATCTTTTGAGAGCATTAACTAAGAATTGCAAAAAAAAATTAAAGGTGGGGTGGTTAGTGAATACTCAACTTAGAATAAATAGTTTGTTATTGTTAATTGAAGTTTTAGATTAGCAGCCGTAATTCTTTCATATTTGAAAGAGAGTTTTTTCTCTCATTAATGGTGTTAGGTTTTGACTTGTATTCCTAAGTGAACCCGATGTGAACCAAACAAAACTAAACTGATGTGTTACTTCTTGGAGACGTGGGATAACGTTTGGAAGTTGAATGGTGGTGTTTAAGGGAGATTGAAGATTGAAGAAGAACTGAAGAAACGAAATCTGGCAGGCACCGCAGCGCAGGACTGCGGCGTAGGCAAGTGCCTTGGCCGTGGCACATGGAGTGGTAAAGTTCGGAGGATCAGGCACAGCACAGGACCGCGGCATAGACAAGTGCCTAGGCCGCAACACATGGAGCTGTCAGAAGCAGAATTGTTTAGTGGTGTTGGAAGCGGGGTGCACACCGCGACCAATACGGCAGAGACGATGTATTGCTAAGATCGGGAATGTTGGACGGAATAGGAAAAGGTATTCTTCGATCTGTAAGTTCTTGTGCTTGAAGGAAAATGATTTACTTCCTACAAAAGACTTGTCATAAAAGGAAATAGTATTTATGTGGAACAAGTAAGTCTTGTACGTTTAGGAGTAGAATTTCCTTTTATCTTAAACTCCCTGTAACTAGTATAAATAGTCATAATATTTATGTTATTAGATTTAAGGTGTGGAGCAAAAGAACACCATGTAACATCAGAGAGAGTGTGGTGAGATCTGGGGAGACCCAAGGGAATATCCAGAGAGGGATCTAAGGGAATATCAATGGATCAAGTTAGAGATCCGTGGGTGATATTCAGGGGAGACCTAGAGGATATTGTGGGGATACTCGATGAGGATCTTGTGAGTGGGGTTTGGGGTTGAGATGAGAGAGTTAATCCTAGAGTATATGGTTGTAACAGTTTATCATATAGTGGAACTTTCTTTATCGTCCTGACGGCCCGTGGTTTTTTACCCGATTTGGGTTTTCCATGTATATCTTGTGTTATGATTGTTTATTCTCTCTCATCTATTTTTCTGCTTATAGACATTATTAATTGCTATGAGTTATGGACGTATATTAGGCAAGACGTTTCCACATTCATCGGTTTATAGGAATTATCCCCAACAAATGGTGGATTAATTTTCTCTCTACGTTCTCTCGTTTTCTCATAGTACTCTTTCAAACACTTTTGTGTTTTCTCTCGTCTCAAAGCTTCACAGTTTTGAAGACTACGAGGAGTAAATTTTGAATTGGCCTGATTTGTAAATATAAATTTTTGTTTTAGTGGAAACAATAAAGATAAGTTTTAATCTTGCATATTGTGAACATGATTCAAAATTCAATTAAAATCCAAATTTAGTAGAAATCAGTAGAAACTACTGTCGGGTCAATGCCACCACTGTCGGCGGGCTTCGCCAGTTTTTGCACGAAACTCGTGCCTGCTGTGGCAGGGAGGGAGATCAGTGGTTGTTGACCACGATCGGGTCAGTTCGAGCGACCCAAAACCACCTCCAGCCGCAATTCGTGTGAAAACTATCAGCTGGTGTGTAGCTCAGCTTGTAGATAGACGAGCCGTATATAAAAGAATTTGTTGATATTTCAAACATTGATCTCAACACAGTGAATAATGGAGTGCAATTTTGCTCACTCCTTTAACTAGAGGTAAGCATTACCCCCCACCTCAGGTGTTGCCACGTGTCCCAAACGTTGGGTTAAGTTTGGACTTTGGGTTAAGTTTAGGACACGTGGCAACACCTAAGATGGGAGGTAATGCTTACCTCTAGTTAATGTGGGTGAGCAAAATTGCACTCGTGAATAATGGGTCCAAATCATATAAAAAGAAAACGTTGCTTATATAAACTGGCACTTAAAATTCAAATTGGTTAATTGAATTTGTTTATAAAAAAAACATAAAATTGTTTTCATGATGACTGAAAAAATTATGGTGAGTATCTGTTTCTCAGAAAAAATATTTGCAAAATTATTCGGAAGATTAAGTGAAAGATTAAATAGAAATAGAAGTTTATTGTTCAACTATGCCACTATGGGTTGTTCATAATTCATATTCAGGAGTGGTGTAAAATAACTTCTGACATCAATATATATATATATATATATATATTTTTGGTATCCGTGGATATCCGGACTAGTTTGTGCGCACTTCGACTAATACCATAAAGCCTTGAAGTTAACAGTTGAGTAAACCTCCAGTGATCCCAAGAGAAATATGACTACCAGGGATCGAACTCAGGACGTTCGAGTTTACGGCTCGCCCGAGTAACTAACGGCACCAACCCTTGAGGTTGACATCAAACTTTTAGGTAAGACTAGATCGAACAGTAGACTTGCACGTGAACTCAACCAAAAATCCACACAGCTTTATTAAAGTAGCTTTATTTATTTTTATTATTTTGTAAGTTAAAGATGCTTTATTGATAAAGATGCTTTATTTTTATTATTTTTATTATTTTGTAAGTTAAAGATGCTTACTAAAATTTCTTTATTTTTTTGTTTATTTTGAAAGATAAAGATGTTTTATTGATAAATGGGCGGAATGGAGCCGACGTTAAAGTTGCTGAGCATCAGTGTTGTCTCTTTTTAGTTTTTAGCACATGCACTTGTCTCTTTTTGTTCCTCCAACGCTCATTTTAATTTGAATACCAAGAAGCACTAGCTCAAAGTAAATTATGTTGGAAAATTCCAATATGTGAGTCGACACATATAAATATTAAATGTGTTATGCTATTTTTAGTTAAGTCTAAATTAAAGTGATCTAATTAAGATTTAAAGTTTTAAGGTTTAAAGATATAATTGTTATCGAATTAATGTGTAAATACCAGAGTGCTATATCTAATTTGATGAGGGGCCAAATTAGAAATAGCAAACCTTATAATAATTTGATTATTAGACTATCTCCAATGCATATGCCAATGCCAATGTTAATGCCAAATTTGGTACAAAATATAGTGAAATGTTATCTTTAGCACATCATTTTGACATTGTACTCCAATGCAAAATTTTATTTGATATGCTATTTTTTATTTTTTAATTATTTAAAATTATAAAAGTCAACAAATACAATCAATACATTCAATGAATGCATTGAATATTATGATAGAATTGTTTGAATCTCAATTTCCCCTTCCAAATTTGTTAAATTTTTATTATTTAAAATTAAAAAGTCAACAAATACGGCTGCATTTATTGCTATGCCATATTTAGCATATGCTATTCACTGTGCCAAATTTGGCACAGTGTATAACATATGCCAAATTTGGCACAGTTTTTAGCATTGTATTGGAGCATGCTTTTTTTACTTTGTGCTAAATTATAGCATTGGCACAATTATTTAGCATTGCATTGGAGATGCTCTTATATATTAGGGTTATGGTCCCTAAATTACATGATACTTTTTGGCTTGTCCGTATCCCCATCACCAAAACAAGAAAGAACACTTTAGGGTTCACAAAGATCATGATAATTTGGAAGATCACAACCCATCCACCAACCTCCGGCAATGGATTCAAGTACGCTTCCGCTTTCACTTATTTCCGCTTTCTCTTGAATTGCTATGGGTTAGTGACATGTAATTAAGATTTGATTAAATCATGATATAGAAACATGTTTAGGTTAAACTATGGATGTATTTTATGCCTATACATGTTAGATTCGGTATAAATCAAATTCTTTACAAGTGGTATCAGAGCCACCCATGATCGATTCTTGAGAAATTTTAGAGATTTGAGTTTATAAATATGATGATTTGTTGTGTTGTTCATCTACTATGTTGTTTTATATGTTGAATCCATCGAACAAAATTATTTGCACTTTTCTTGTGAGTTATGTGGATGGATTTGGTGGGTAGATGTACATGCATTAAAAGTATTGGGTTACCTTGGATTGGTTTTGTCACCGATGTTAAAGTTGTTTTCTGATGGGTGCAGGTTTCAGATAAGATCTTCGATTTTCTTTTTTAATAAAAAAAATAATAATCTAGATTCTGTTTGAAATTTGGGGGTTTGCTTTTGGGTCGACTGGTTTTCTCACCCAAACCCGGTTTGCTTCTCGGGTCAACGCCACCACTGTCGGTGGGCTTTACCAGTTTTCACATGAAACTCGTGCCTTTTGTGGCGGGGAGGGAGATCAGTGGTTGTTGACCACGATCGGGTCAGTTCGAGCGACCCAAAACCACCTCTAGCCGCAGTTCGTGCGATCCAGAGTGGATTGATCATCGTCGCCTCGATTTGCGTGTTACGGGTCATTCGCTGTTGCTTCGCCGTGCATCATTGCCACTAGGGGATGGGCTGGTGGCTTAGGCGGCGGTGAACGGTGAAGGAATTAGGTCACATAGCTTGATTTTGCTCTGGGCCAGTTTTAGAGAATTTGATACTCTTTAGGGACTGATTTGCAATTATTTTTGGTAATTTTGTGATTTTGAAAAAACTATGGGTCATTTCATAATTACCAAAACTTACAGGGCCAGTTTGTAATTTTCAAAAAATGTTGGGGCCAATTTTTAATTATTGAAAAATATTGGGTGAGTTTTTATTTTTCACAATATTGGGAACAATTTGTAATTGCTAAAAATTGAGGTACCGTTTTGTAATTTTAAAAAATTAGGGGCTTTTTTGTAATTGTACAAAATTAGGGACTGTTTTGTAATTTTGATTAAAAAAAAATCAACTCAAATTCAAATATTTTTTGGTATATCTTTTATAGTTAAATAAAGTAGTCCATCATTCCAAATGTGGTAATTGAAACAAGATGTCGTCAAAGTGATCTCTCTTGTGTAGATTGTTCATGAGGGATGTTGGATGTTTGTGTGTGTGCAAATTCATACGAGTATTAGCCGGCCCAAATGAAGGTTAATACATGGCCGAATTGCACACACACTTGTGGTGATAAACATGTAACAATTATAAAGTTTTACATGTGAATGATAAGTCGATCCAAAAATAGATTTATTATTTGACATGAATTATTGTCAATGATTGATCACTACAACAAGAGTACCACTTACAGTTAATATTGTGTGTGCAAATTCATGCGGGTATTAGCTGGCCCAAAGGAAGGTTAATATTTGGCCGAATTGCACACACACCTGTGGTGGTAAGTGTTGGGGATAATGCCCTAAGAACACATGTTATTGATCTTCTTGCTGAATTAATAATTAGATTGACATTCTATTATATATTTGTGTGCATTTAATGTTATTAATAGTGTATTAATAATATAAAATTCCATGATTATTAAATGTAATATTAAACATAGTATATAAGTTGTTATGTACATGAGGATTATGTTTAATATAATAATCTTAATTGTCTGTAATTGATAATTAAAGTTAGGATCTTTAATTAATTAAAATTACTAGTACGGTTCATTCCCATTAAGAATGGAACAGTTTTATTCGAACTGTTGATGTGGTGACATTAGAATGAATGTACTTTGTATAATAAGATTATACAAGACATAGACACGATAAATTGGAATCTTTAATAATCTCCGTCTTGAAATAAAGTATTCCCTTTTATCAATCAGATGGTCATATATGGAACGATCTTAATCCTGAGTATTTAACAAACTCCTACTTATAGAGTTGTGTCTTTTGACTTACTCGGTATGGTTTGCTCTAATTGTCAAACCTAAAAACCTTGTATCTTGGAGACATGATGATATACTTAGCTGGGAATGATAATATACAAGATGGAATCCATTCCTTCTTAATTGAAGTAGACAAACAGTTCTCTTGAGTAAATGATTCGGGTCTTGAACAATAGAGCGCTCAATTTATGATAAGATCATAAATAATTGTTCATTAGAGAATCACGGGCACTCAAGGATAAAGATGTAATTGAGAGGTCAATGGATTTGAACCTAGCTCATATTACGAACTATTTATGGAGGATTGATCTATATGTAATGATTATATCAATGGACTGTTCAATTCCTGTTCGAGTAATTAATTCTATAATGACAAGAGTGTAGTTCCAGTTTTTTAGTGGAATAAATCTGGAATTAATAAATCTAATATTTGATTAAAGAGTTTAATTAAATATTAAAGATTTATTGGAGCTTGAAATTATAGGTCCATGTGTCCCCATACCGTCTCTGTAACACTGTATTGAACATTAAGGTATACTGAGGCTTAGTGATTAATTTGGAATTAATCATCTATACATAAAGAAGTTTATGTATTGTTTTATTAATTAAATAATGTTTGATTATTTAATTATATATATTAAATAATATTTTGATTATTTAATCATATATATATATATATATATAATAAGTTGATTATTTTATTATATATATTATAATTTGTTTTTTTTTAAACAAGTGTGTATATATATATAATATTGATTATTTTAATATATATATATATATATATTACATTTTTAGGGTGGTAAATTCGGTGGATTATTGATACAATTATTGTTATCAACAGTCAAATAAAGGGTGGGTTAAATTATTGAGGTTAATAGTCAAAAATGGGGTGGGTTTCATTATTGAGTCAAGAATGGGTAAACGGCAATTAGTCTTCTTGCTTTTGAAATAATAATTGCCTTCTTGCTTTTGAAATAATGAAAGCTTTGTTTGTTTATTTTTCTTCATTGCATTAAAAGCAATGTGAAGAACAAGCTTCTTCTCTATGCTTCTTTTTTCCACCCACCCTATGATAATTATGGTTGAAAAAAATTCACCACCCAATGCATTGCTCTCTCTCTATATATATGTTAACACACGCCCAAAAGTTTTTAGAGAAATTGGGTTTTTGAAAAACAAAATTAGATGAAAGGATAACAAGAAGTGTTCTTGTATTCTTACATGTGAGAGAGAGAGGACCAAAGAAGTTCTTGGCCTTTTGTATCAAGAGTTATATATATATATAGAAAGAAAAAATAAAGTATTTTTACTAAGCCTCTAGAGAAAATTGTGAGAGAGTCTCTCAATATTTTTCTTGTTGTCTCATGTGATGAGTACACAATAAGAACAGAAATTCGAGAGTCGAATTTTTCTATTCAATACCGAGACGCCCACTCATCGGTTCTTTGGTGTTGGAGATTCGGTGTGGAAGAACTTGGTTCGGGGGAATCACGGAGATTCTACAGTGGAGGAATTCGGTTCGAGTGAATCACGGAAAGTCTACAAGGGTAACGATTTCTTTCCCTACTACTTATATTAAATATTAGAATCAATATAATTACAACGATCCGGCTAAAACGTTTTTGTTTTTATGAAAAAATTTAAAAACCGGGCCCGCCGCCCTTCCGCTTTGCGGATACCAATTTCGGTTCCCGAAACTAACAGTAAACATGTGACAATTATATGGTTTTACATATGAATAATAAATCGATCCAAAGATAAATTTATTATTTGACATGAATTATTGTCAATGTTTGATCACTGCAACAAGAGTACCACTTACAATTAATATTACTGTCCAAAGACTTGATATTAATGTTGTGCTAGGTATCTTGAGATGAGACTTACCATTATTTGAATTTGTTGATTATTGTATTTGGTTATGTAAGGTTCCCTTTGTTAATTAGCTCATTTCGTGGACAAACCACATGTTGGGGATCCTTGTAAGGGTAGCTTAGGAGTTGGTTTATTATACGAAGCCCTTTCAAAGACCTCGTCTTGATAAGCACCGAAGGTAAATTCTATGTGCTTACTTATCTTGAAGAGATAGTTGCACACACTCACTTAGCATACTTGTTCATGTGTGCATTCTCTTCACATGTCACTTTACACACTAGCACTTTGATGTTGTATCTTGTTGTGTGTATTTGTGTCTTGTAATTCGTTTCCCGATAGTGTTCGGAAACGTCCGCGCACGCACTAGAATGTGCTTGGTTTTACGCGAAGACCGCCTATGGAGATGCACTTGGCATCTCCTTGGTTTTCACCTCTGTTGGTGATCGGCGGTCATGATCGGCGGCCTGGCCGCCGAATTAAATCGCCGTTTGAATTCGGCGGTTTAATCGGCGGTTGGGTGGCCGCCGATCTGAACCACCGTTTCAGACCTGATTGATTTTATTCTTGGGTTTATTTCAACGGTGTAAACGGCGGTCACGAAACCGCCGAATGGAACCGCCGTTTTTCCCCTGTTTCTCTCGGGACAAATTCGGCGATCAAGAACGGCGGCCTGGCCGCCGATTTAAACCGCCGATTGGCGCGTTTCTTTGAAACTTACTTAAACGACCTCACTTTGGTTTGGCACCCTATATATATGCCATTTTGTCTTTAGGTCAATTAAGAGAGTTCATATTCAGATTTCATACTTAGGATATTTTTCAAAGAGAAGAAAAATTCCAAGAACTCATTTTTAATTACTCAAACACTTTTTCATGATCATCAATCATCATCTAGCATCATCTTTGATCTTCTAGATGTCATCTTGCATGGATTCTTCATCATACTTTGCTTGGTAAGCTTTTCACTAATATCTTATATATTTTGTGTTTCTCTTATTTAGCAATCTCAATTAATTACTTGTATGTTATTTTGTATGCTTTGGATACAATATTGAGATTAGTGTGATGTATGTTTGAGAAGTTGTATTGTGCTAGCATATTAGGTTTTGTGCTTAATATTGATTAGCTTAACTAATTGACATGTCATTTAGTTTTGATATCTAGGATTGTTCTTAAGTGCATATTAATCATCTTAGATAAGCATATAGGGTTCCCCTTGCTCTATGTTACATTTTGAATATTCACATATATTCACTCAGGGTTGTATTCTCTTCTAGAGAAGGTAAGTCTTGTGTGTAGCAATCGGGATTAGGTTGCTTAGATCGCAAGCAAATTGGACTAGGTTCACTCATACCGGGATTAGGTAGGTGTGTGATTACTTCCGGGATTAGGTTGTAATCGTTTGCACATTTAGTGGATTCGAGGTTCAAGTGTGGCTTACTTACATAGCCCGTGGTTTTTCCCGTGAGGGTTTCCACGTAAAAATCAAGTGTTGATTTAATTTCCGCACCATATTACACTTGTTTGTTTATATTATCTTGAGAGTAATTTCGTAATTTTGACTAACACGAAAAATTGGGTAAAAAGCGTAAAATCTATTCACCCCCCCTCTAGATAGATTTATACACACCGTGCTATAATTAGTTTCAGGTTATTAATGTGAGCATGTTTGTTTGTTTGTTTGTTTTGTTCTCTTTACGGCTAGTGTTTCTACTATATCTGCTAATATCAACTCTATACTCATGCTTAATGGGACCAACTTTAAGGATTGGAAGCATTAAGGAGAACATACTTATCGTTCTCAGTTGCATGGATTTGGACCTTTCACTTCGGATTGAGTAGCCCACTTCTCCTATGGATGCAAGTTCTCCTGATGACAGAAAGAACTTTGAGAAGTGGGATTGCTCAAATCGCACGAGTCTTATGATCATCAAGCGCGACATTCCGGAGGCATTTAGAGGTGCAGTATCTGAAAAGATAACCAACCCAAAGAGTTCCTAACCGAAATTGAAAAGCATTTTGTGAGAAACGATAAGGTAGAAACAACCACGCTTTTGCAAAGCTTGATTTCTAAGAAGTACAAAGGTAAGGGGTGCATAAGTGAGTACATTATGGAAATGTCTCATATTGCTTTTAAGCTTAAGGCACTGAAGCTCGAGCTGTTTGACAACTTGCTCGTGCATTTGGTATTAATATCACTTCCTGCACAATACAGTCAATTTAAGGTCAGTTACAACTGTCAAAAGGAGAAATGGACTCTTAATGAGCTCATTTCTTACTGTGTGCAAGTGGAAGAAAGATTAAAGCAAGACAGGACCAAAAGTGCTCATTTGGCTAGCACCTCTAAGGACAAGGGCATAAAGAGTGTCAGGTCTGACCGTTGTGGTGAATACAACGACAGATATGACGGTTCAGGTGAACAACGTCTAGGACCTTTTGTTAAATTCATAGAGGAATGTGGAATCGTCCCACAGTACACCATGTCATGATCACCTAGGGATGGCAACGGGTCGGGTTCGGGCGGGTTTTGCAAAATCCAAACCCACACCTATGAAATTTTTCATCACCCACACCCACCCGCAAACCCGTGAAAATAAACGGGTTCGGGTTCGGGTTTCACCCGCGGGTTTTATACGGGTTCGCGGGTTCGCGGGTCACACCCACCAACCCGTAAAATATATTAATTTATAAATATTTAATATTTAATTTTATTTATTTATACAATACAAAACTCCCATTTATTTACAATATATCATGAAGAATTACAAATACAAGTGTTTTTCTTAGTAGAGATAAGATGCAAAGCATATTATATATATATATTTAATGGTAGAACCTTGCACTTTTGTTTTTTTAATGTGGGACTTTTGAAAGTCCCACATTGAAAAAACAAGAGTGCATGGTTCTACCATTAGCTATATATAAATGTGAGTTGAGAATTGTAATTCTCAAACTTAGAATGAGTTGAGAGTTTATAATTTATTCTTTATATGGTTAAAAAGTTTCCATTGGAGTTTAAGTTTATAATATTTTAAATACTAAATATTATATAATTTTATTTATGCGGGTTCGCGGGTTCACCCGCGGGTTCGTTTTCCAAACCCACACCCAAACCCACTGGGTTTTTCTTTATACGGGTTCACGGGTTCGTGGGTCGTAAATTCACCACCCAAACCCGACCCTACAGGGTTGGGTTCGGGCGGGTGCCCGCGGGTGCGGGTCAAATTGCCATCCCTATCACCTAGCATGAATGGTGTAGCTGAAAGGTGAAATCAGACTCTTAAGGAGTATAATTAGTCATTCCACCTTACCAGAGTCACTCTAGGGAGAAGCACTTAAAACAGTAACTTATATTCTGAACCGTGTGCCAACTGAAGCAGCTGGAAAACCACCTTATGAGCTTTGACAGGCAAAAAGCCTAGTTTAAAGCATTTTCACATTTGGGGATGTCCAGCTGAGGCAAGACCTTACAGACCACATGAAAATAAATTGGACTCCAAAACTGTGAGCAATTACTTCATTGGCTACTCTGAGCGATCTAAGGGCTATAAGTTTTATGATCCCACACTTAGGTCAATTTTTGAGACGGGAACTGTAACATTTTTTGAGGATGTTGAGTTTGAGGGGAGAAATAAGGTTACAGACATTGTCTTTTAGGAGGAATCAGTTTCGATTCCCACTATTGCTTTTGACAATGTGCAGGTTTCTATACCTGTCATTGATCAAGAAGTGAATCCAAATCCTCAACCAGACAATGTTGATCAACCCTCCATTCAAGATGAGGTAATTATTCCTGAGGAACAAACTCAACAACCTCAAGAACCAGTGCCATTAAGGCAATCCACTAGAGAAAGGAGAAATATTCCGGACAATTTTTTCGTATTTCTCCAGGAACATAAGGAAAACATTGGAATGGTGAAAGATGATCCAATCAACTTCCATCAAGCCATGCAGTTCCAACTCTTAAAAGTGGATTGATGTCATGAATGAGGAGTATAAGTCTATGCAAAACAATAAGGTTTGGGAACTTGTCCCATTACTAGAAGGTACAAAGCCCATTGGTTGTAAATGGATTTTTAAAATCAAAAAGGGATTCGAAAGGTAATGTGGAGAGATATAAGGCTTGTTTTGTAACTAAAGGCTTTACCCAAAAGGAAAGGATTGACTTTAAAGAGACTTTCTCTCCGGTTTCAACAAAAGACTCTTTTAGGGCGATCATGGCCGTTGCACATTTTGACCTTGAGCTTCATCAGATGGATGTCAAGACGGCGTTTCTCAATGGTAACATTAACGAAACAATTTATATGGTGCAGCCATAAAACTTTGAGTCGGGAGACCCAAATAATATGGTCTGTAAATTGACAAAGTCCATCTATGGACTCAAGCAAGCTTCCCATCAGTGGTACCATAAGTTTCATTAAGTGATTATCTCGTTTGGTTTTGAGATAAACACTATTGATAATTGTGTATATCACAAATTCAGTGGCACATATTCCTGGTTTTGTATGTCGATGACATACTACTTGCCACAAATGATATAGGTATGTTGCACGAAACCAAGAGATTTCTATCAAAGAATTTTGAGATGAAAGATCTTGGTGACGCCTTTTTTGTATTAGTGATCCTGATACAACGAGATCGCTCTCGGGGTATTCTTGGATTATCATAAAGAAGCTATATCGATAAAGTACTCAAAAGGTTTGGCATGCAGGACAAACCAGGTGAAACCTTTGTCGCTAAGGGAGACAAGTTTAGTCTTAATCAGTGCTCTAAAAATAACCTTGAAGTTAAGGAAATGCAGAAGATTCCTTATGCATCAACTGTGGGGAGTCTAATGTATGCTCAGGTGTGTACACGTCCGGATATTGTGTACATTGTTGGTATGTTAGGCAGATATTTAAGTAACCCTGTGATGGATCATTGTAAAGCAACCAAGCGAGTTATGAGGTATTTACAGAGAACAAAAGATCACTTGCTCACATATAAGAGATCAGATCAGCTGGAGATCATAGGGTATTTCGACTCCGATTATGCTGGCTACCAAGACATTAGGAGATCCACATCAGGCTACATATACCTGTTGGCTAGTGGAGCTATTTCTTGAAGGAGTGCCAAACAGACACTCATAACTTCTTCCACCATGGGAGCACAGTTTGTAGCATGCTATGAGACATCCAACCATGGGATATGGCTGTGGAATTTTGTCACTGGGCTGCGCATTCTGGAGGGTACTGAAAGACCACTCAAACTATATTGTGACAATAAGTCAGTAGTGTTATATTCCAACAACAACAAGAGCTCATCTAGGTCAAAGCATATTGACATTAAGTTCCTAGTTGTGAAGGAGAGAGTGTAGAGTGGACAGATATCCATAGAGCCCATTGAAACAAACTCCATGATAGCAGATCTGCTTACAAAGGGATTACCACCCAAGGTCTTTCATGAGCACACTACTCATATGAGTGTTATTTTGTGTGAGGCTATCACATTATAGTGGGAGTTTGTATTACTTTGTATTTTATTGCTTTATGTTTGATTTTGGACATACTTATGCATTTATGTATTTGGATATTTTTTTTGATTTCACTCTATTGCATTATGTTAAGTATTGATCTCACTAAAGAATAAAGTATGACCAGTTGGAAATAGACATGTATAGATCACATTGCATGTAATTTCCATGCTACACATCCATGGTTGATCTATGTCATTTGGTTATGTTGGTGTACGTGACTATTAATGGACTTAGTCACGCTAAATATGACGAAAACCGCTTTGATCCTATAATGGCATAATCAATGGATGAGATTGTTTGGATATACCCTAAAATTGTGATAGCAAAATTTTAGAGCTCATAAAGTCATACACATTTGTAAGGTTACATATGTGGCCTGGTGGGAGATTGTTGAAAAATTCCAACATGTGGGCCACACATGTAAATATTAAATGTGTTATGCTATCTTTGGTTAAGCCTAAATTAAAGTGATCTAATTAATATTTAAAGTTTTAAGGCTTAAAGGTATAATTTTCATGGAATTAATGTGTAGATACTAGAGTGCTATATCTGATTTGATGAGGGACCAAATTAGAAATATCAAACCTTATAATAATCTGATTATTATATATTAGGGTTATGATCCCCAAATTACACGATACTTATTGGCTTGTTTATATCCCCATCACCAGAACAAGAAAAAACACTTCAGGGTTCACAAAGATCGTGATAATTTGGAAGATCACAATCCATCCACCAACCTTCGGCAATGGATTCAGGTACGCTTCCGCTTTCACTTATTTTTGCTTTCTCTTGAATCACTATGGGTTAGTGACATGTAATTAAGGTTTGATTAAATCATGATATAGAAGCATATTTAGGTTAAAACTAGAATCAAAAAACGAAAAAAAATACATCTAATAAAAAAATCACTACTTCGATCAAATTCTGAAAGACCTTACATCAAGTATGATATCAATCAAGCTAACCCCAGAACAAATATCATCGCAAATCAGAAAAGGGCTTTCAAATTAAGGTCAAACGCAAAATCTTAATAAAATGAAAAAAATAAGAGAAAATCACAATCTGCTAATCCAAAAATCAAGGACAAGTACACCGATTAATATAATACAACACAAAGTAACTGTTAAATCGTTCAGTCACAATAAGATTTCTTACACAGCCTCTACAAGAATTCTCATAAGAACCAGTAGATTCGATTAAACTAATATTATATCTAATATAATCGATTTATCAAAAAACCTCGATATCGATTATCATCATAAGACCGAAAAAAAAAAAAGAATTTTAATTACATCAAACGCAGAAAATAACGTTCTTGATCAAAAGAAAAAAAAGAGTCAAACATATAAATCATATATATAATCAATCTACCATAAAATCCAGATCCAACAAAAATTCATGCATAAAATCACGAATCAATAGAATTCTTAAAAAGCAATTAGATAAAGAGACGATCTTTTAGATCAGAAGCGAAAATTACCTTGAAAAGCTTGAAAGAATGAGAAGAGAGAAATTATGAGGACTGTTATTTGCAGACTAGAATTCGATGTTAGCAATTTTAGGGTTGAATTTAGGGGTCGTGTATTTATAGCAGAGATTGCCAACATTGTGAAGGAAAGGTACAAAAGAACGGACGAATAGGATAGTGCCACGTTTCAGTTCCACCCTGTCATGCCTGTGCGTATACGCAACTGTGTGTTTCTAAAGGAAGATAAAATCTTCCATGGATCCGTCTCATATGTGATGTGTGTGAGACGGACCTTAAAATTAACTCTTATTTTTTCCCTTCTCCTATTATGTACTGACATATGGCAAATTAATTAAAAATCTTTTAATCTCATCTGTTCCTCTTCTTCTTCCTCACGCTGTTTCTCCTCTCTCTCTCTCACTCAATCAATCTCACCACCAAAAATCTAACCCAGAAACCTCTTAATCAAACCAAAACAAAAAACCTCTCCCACCACCAAACCCAGAAATCTCTCAGACACCAAACTCCCATCTCTCTCACTATCTCACACATCTCCCATGTCGGAAGTCGGAACCAAGTCCGCATTTGGAACGTCATCGGAGACTATGGTTGTTGACGGTGAAATTTGGATTGCCACACACAACAATTATATCAACTTAAAGTAAAACGAGTAAATAATCAATGCATGCAAGAGACAGATTTTTACGTGGAAAACCCTTGAATGGGAAAAAACCATGGTGCCCTAGAGGGCAGAAAAATAGTACTAGTCTTATTGCTTTGTTACACACTCAGATCTCTCATACGATTGCTCTCTTCTCTCTCTCTAAGTTTTCGAACCCCTTCCTTATGGGATAGATGGTTCTATTTATACATGTCTAATTAGGGTTTCCCCTTGTTTTTAGTAGCGTTGGTGGTAGGTTTCCCTCTTTGATTCGTACTAGGATTCCTATGTTTGTCACGGACCTGGATATTTCTCTTATCTCTTTTCCTCTTTACGATTCCTTGTTGCCATGGGTCTTCTAAAGTTTATGGTTGATTTCTGTGTTTCTACCGAGTCGGTTCGGGCCCAGTACACTGATGCAGCGAGCACCTTCACTTATGGGTTTTGTCCTTTGGCGACCACGTTTCTACCTGTGGCGAGTATATATCTAGTTCTGGCGACCACACCTTTGACTTTATTGATTTAAGGCATCAACATTCTGGCTTGCCACATTTTCTCCCTTTGACTCAGTCAATGAGTGACGTGGCAACCTTCTCTTCATCATTTATTGACTCCTTTGGTGACGTGTCTGCTTGGCGAATTTATACATACAACAATACCCCCATAAATACTTCGACCCGGGCGAATGACTTGTTCTTTTTACTTCGTTTGCCTCTGCGAGCAGTATTTATACCTATGCTTTCAAGATTTCGGCGCGTTTTGTAATTAACTCCCTCTTTCTCCTTTTTACCACGCATTGCATTGATTAGTTGATTCTTCCGGTGCAAGTTTTTAATTTTAGCCACACAATTTCTGGCGCTTCCACTTACTTGACAGGCGATGGTACACTCTGACTGCTTGGTGACCCCCGAGACGCCACATGTCCATTATTTGGTGGTGACTATTGCGGCTGGTTACTGTGGCCGTCACTCACATTAATTGTGTATCCTCTTTTTGATTTTTTCTTTTTGAATTTCAAAGTTCCCTCTTTTAAGGCCCAATCGTTTCTTCTTCCTCGTTTCACACCTTCCATTTACTCTTCTATTTTCTCCTTCTTTTACTTAGAACAGAGTTCCTCCATCTCCCAATCCAAATTTCTGCCACGAATTTCTTCTATTCTATTTCATTGTCAGACGGTTCGCCTTGAAATCGATCGTGCTTATTTCTTGACGTCCCCAAATCTCCTGCTCGTTCTTCGAACCTAGGGTTTTTCTGGTGAGTTTTCATGGATCCCTCCTTACGTTCTTCTCTTTTTAATCGGATGATGCAACCTATGGAGCTTGGTGATAAATGTACTGCAGACAAAATCGAATCTTTGATTCGTAATTTTCACCCGGATTCTCCGATCCTAATTTCTGTTTTCATTCCGTCTTCTGAAGATGATTTTATTCCTAACATTTCTCCTCTGTCTTCCAATAGTGATTCTCCAGTGATGCCGAGATCCTCTAGACCGGGTGGCAGTAAACGACGCGCCTCTAGGGCTCCTCGTGAATCCCTACTGGATGCGCAGACGACTGTTGACTCTGACGTTGAAGATCATTAAAGGGATAGGCTGCATTTTTCCTTAGATCGTCCGTGTTCCTTTGACACGGAAGTTAACGTGGTTGGCGAGGAAGAGCTCCACAAGTATAAGAGTCGTTTTGAAATCCCAGACTCAATGACTTTAATGTTACCTGGCGATCGAGCAGTATGGAATCCTCCCAAAAATACGGTCGCCATCTATGGTGCCATGCTCAGCTGTGGTGTAACCCCTTCCTCTCCAACCTTTCATCGCCAGGTTTCTTGCGGAGGCTCGAATTGCGCCGGCACAGCTCGCTCCAAATAGTTATAGGATATTGATGTGCCTGTGTCTAATGTGGAAGTTGAAGGGTTATGGGCCTCCTACACCCCGCGAGATCCGTCATTTTTATACGCTAAGACAGGCGGGCAATGGTGGCACGTATTTCCTTCTCTCTTCGCCTGTGGAGAACTGGATCCCTGAGGGTGTGGCGAACCCTGGTCAAGTAGAGATTTCCAGTGACGAGAAAAAGAAAGGCTTCATTTGGGGTTTTCCCACTTCGAATAAGAGGTGGAAAAATAGTTGGTTTTTTGTTGGTGGCGAGTGGGGTCAAAATGTGCCAGCCAGCAGTCGCCGTAAACTTTTGACGAAGAAAGTTCCCAGGCATTTCACATCTCTTGAAGCCTGGTCGAAGGCAGCCCCCGTTTTACTAGATGGGGAGATTTCTCACCTTGCCGTAGCGGCCGTCCTTCCCTTGAGTTTGAGGGATAGATCCTTCCTCTTGGATGAGGAGAAAATGATCGCTGAGCGGGTTTTCACACGCCTACCTACTAGGCTTCCTCGTCATAAGTTTTTATCAGTTTCTCCTTTTGTATTACTGCTTCGTTTTATTCTGTTAGTGAAACTTGGTTTATTTTTCTTGCAGTGTGTGACTTTGATACTGTTTGTGATTTGCAAGCCCGAGCAGTGAAGAATTCCGAGGCTGCCAGCAAGAGACACGCTGCTGGTTTGGCCAATGAGGGAATCGCTAGCCCGGATGGTGATGATCCTTCGGACGGCGAGGAAGCTGGTGATGTTTCTAGGGGAGGTGCTGAGTCGGGGCAACCCCCCATCCGTGCAAAGGTTGCTACGAATACTCCTGTTGCGACTACTGCTGCGACTACCCCTGCTGCGGCTACCCCCAGCCATAAAGGTAAGGAAAAAGTTGGTGCTTCAGGGGGGGTCAGTGACATTCCTAATTTTATCGCGGATGTCCCTAAGACTCCTCATGATCCTGCTTGTGATTTAGCCCCTAGAGCTGGTAGAGGTAAACGCCCAGCTGGGAGTACACCTGATCATATTGCTCAACCCCCTAAGTGGGCATCAAGGGTGGTGCAGTATGTCGTCTCTTCGGACGATGAGGGTGTTGGCGAGCCAGCTCTCGCCTAAACTCCCTCTATTCAAACGGATGTTCGCGAGGATCCTGCTGAGGGGCCTAATGCAGCGGTGCCTCCCTCCGAGGAGGTTAATGAATTGAATATCCCTGCTTCTACTCTGCCCCAAACAACTTCTCCTCCAGTGGCCATGGGCGAGTCAAATGTCTCTTCAGATCAACCTAGACCATCTGATCGGCCAGAATCAATTGATCGGCCAGGACCATCGAAGCAACCTGGGAATTCTGCTTCTGGTTCAGGTTTTGCCCATGAAGCCCCTCCCGCGGGACCAACTGGAGCCGATGAAGGGAACGTGTCTCTTTCTGATTTTTCAGCTACTGAAATCTGCTCCCACTTAGTTAATAATGATGTGTACATTGGTGAAAGCTAGGGGCATGTTAAAGGCAAGTCCTGCAACAGAAAGATGGAATTTTTCTTCAACTGCCACTCTTTATTAAGCTTTTCGCCACAAATCTCAATATTTTTTCATATACACTTCCTAATTCAGCTATTTTTCCTTTCAGATGATGTCTGAGTTGGCTGAGAACTACAAGTATGGGAACAAAGCTTCCCGGGAGATTAAGCGTTTGCGCGAGTAGGCTTCTATTTTGGCTGTTGAGAAGCTTTCTGCTGAAGAATCCCATGCTTAACAGGTCGCTCAACTAAGAGAGTCCTCAGATGGTCATCTGTCTACTCAGCTAGCCGCCAAGGAAAAACTCTCTGCTGCTGAAGAGGAGATCCGCTCGCTGAAGGAGCATTTATCTGCTAGTCAAGAATCCTTCGCAGCACGTTTGGAGGCTGAGCGGGTGGCTGAGGAGGCTAGGGAAAAAGCTGAGCATGAGGCGCTGGACTTGCGCAATCAGTTGTCTTCGCGTGAACTCATCTTTGATAACTTAAAGGCTGTGGTAGAGGTTGAAGCCGTTGATTGTTTCAAAAGATCCCCTGCCTACGACGCGCTTTTGCTGCGTGAGTTTGAACGAGGCATGAGGCAATCGAAGAAGTTCTTCGCCATGAAGGATCATTCGAATGAAAAGGCTTTAAGGCGCTTCGACAGGTCTCTTCAACAGCATATGGCCAGCGGAGTGGGTTCGATTAAAGAGCAAATAAAATGATGGAAAGCCCACTGCCATTATAACAGGACTGAGCCTCATCCTATGCATTTAGAAATCCCTAGCAAGCGTGCCTTTAATACTTACTATTCGGGTCAGAAGGGCAGCTTTTCTGGTTCTGGTGCTGAGCCCGACTTAGGTCCTATCGCTGGAAGGGATTATGAGCCTTTTATGCCGGATGGGGATGAAGAAGTCACCTGGCCTTCTGCAGAGGAGATCGAAGATGAGGAAGACAGCGAGGGCCATCCTGCAGCTAGTTGAGCTTTAGGTCTTTACAGACTGTTTAAGATTGTAAATTTTTATATCTTTCTTGCACCTTCATTTGTACCTCTTCAACTGTAAATGACTTTTTATTTAAGTTATAAACTCTTTTGTTTTTGTTCAGCTGCCTTTGCTGAGTTTTCGGCTTACTCAGTATTTCACCAAGTTTTTGGCATGCTTTATAGCTTTATTCAGCTCCCATTGCTGCGTTTTGGCATACTCAATGTTTGTCAGGACGTATCCGACCATACACCAAGTTTTTAACATGTTATTTGTTTGTTCAGCTGCCATTGCTGAGTTTTAGAATCTTATTGGGACGTCTCCCTCTTGCTTTTGCTTTTGCTTTTTTTTTTTTTTTTTTTTTTCAGCTGGCTTTCTCGCCTCTTTAGGGATTTTATTTTCCCGTAATGGCGAACGCCAATTTTTATAACCTGGGATTTTTATTTTTTCTCGCCAGTTCTCATTGCTGCGAGTATGAAACTCGTCTTTACGCGATGGTAGTGATGTGCGAAGGCGAATGCCCTTTGTGACTGGAGAGTGAAATCGTGAATTTTCAGTAATAAATTACTCTTTATTGAATGCTTCCTGCAACTTTTGTTAACATAGTCACAGAAAAAATGCTAAAACGAAAACTGTTCTAAGAAATAAAAAGGTTGAAATAAATCCTAAAAGCAACGAAAAAGTCAAGGGTAATATATCTTCAAGTACTGCACATTACATGGACGAGGTAGTTCGCCTAAACCCTCTCGAGTAATGCGATATGCCCCGTGACCAGCTATGCATGTGATTTGATAAGGCCCCTCCCATTTATCTGTGAGTGATCCTGCAGCTTTGTCTCTTGTTCCTGGGTTCACCCTTTTCAGCACTAAGTCGGCAAGTGAGAACCTTCTTTCACGCACATGTGAGTTGTAATATCTGGCTACCCTCTGTTGGTACGCAGTATTTCTTATTTGTGCGCGCTCTCTTCTTTCTTCTAATTCATCCAGACCGCATTCTAGCATATTAATGTTTGAAAGTATACAAACGAAGTTAAATTGTTTAAAGCATACCTAGGAGGGGGAGGGGGGGGGGGGGGGGGGGGGGGGGGGGTTGAATAGGTTTTTACACCTTTTTCAAACCCTTGAACAAACTTTCGTTTGTCCCTCAAGGTAGCTTTACACACAACACAATAAGCCAAGGAAGACATACATAGATAATACGATAATACAATTATAAGAGCAAAGTCTAAGTATATCAACAAGTTATGAGAGGTATAAGAACAAGTAAACACAACAACAAAGTAAGCTTGTATTTCAATAAGTGTTCAATGAGTTACAAGAGTGAACAAAATGTCACTAAACAAGAATTACAATATACAAAAGAATCATAGATACAAAATTGATCAATAGAATGAATTCACTAATCACACTATACAAAGTCTTGCTTCACAATACACCACATATGAATATTATGAATCAAGATAATAAAATATACAATTAAAATATAAGAGAAAGAGATAAGAAGAATTAACACAAGAGATTTTTTAACGTGGTAAAACCTCCAAGGAGGAAACATCCACGGGTTGAACTACAACCATTGGGTACTATATTATTGGAAAGTAAACATAGAACATTCACAAAGTGACCAATCTTTAGCTCACCCAACCTAGTGAAGTCTAAGCCTACCCAACCCTATTGGAAAGTGTGAAATCCCTCAATGATGCGAAACCACCATATATTGGACACCACACACAACCAACATCGATGGTAGATTAGAAATTCCTCAAGAGTGCATACACCTCCCGTGTACCCCGCTATATCGGAGTCTATGTCTAACCATACGCCTAGGCCTACCAATACAATAGCCAACTCCCTATACAAGGCACTCTTGCCTCTAGGGAGCCTCTCATGCATGACTATCCGAGTCCTCCCGACTCTAGCCATGACTCCTTACTTACCTATCCGAGTCATCCCGACTCTAGGCAAGACTTCTTGCTTGGCTATCCGAGTCACCCCGACTCTAACCAAGACTTCATGCCTTTTACAAGGACTTCCTAGTGTGATCATGTGAATGCAAATGATGCAAACAATCAATACAACATAGAACATGTGATCAATACATTCTATGGCACAAATAGACCTAAACATGTGATATCACAAGTAATCAAGTCTAGATGCAAAATACGAGAATAGAAACCTAAGCATGTGAAACACCTAACACATACACTCAAAGTCTCATTCACATATACAACACTTGAATCAAAATATATTCATGAAGTACAAATTCAAGATGCTATCAATATACAATTAAATGCTAGATATATGAGATTAAAATCAATCAATATTCTAGTTAAAAAATATAGAGCAAGGATTTGAGAATTTCATCAATCAAAACCTAGATTCTCTAAATCACAAACAAATACACAAATCCTAGATTTCTTCAATCAAAGGATCAAATCAAATCTCAAGGTCATTTATCACAAAATTCATTCAATTAAGTTCCAAACAACCTAAGATGCCATTCTAATCACAATACAACTCACAAACATATGTAAAACCTAGAATCATAGAATCTAGTCAACATTAGTCCATAAATTGACTTTCAATTAGAATGATAATCAAGCTATCTTTCTCAATAGCTTTTACCAAACATAAACATAGATATAGAAGAAGAAACCCCAAGCAAATGGAAGGTCAAAAAGAAAGAAATCCCAAAGTTGAGACCATTACCTCGGATTCTGCAGCTGGTTTGGAAATCAGTGTTGAACCACTAGAAATCACGATCAAACAGCCACCAAACCACTTGGAGATGATAGAGGACTCAAATACGAACACTCTTCAACTTGAATCACTCAAATCCGACTCCGGATGAGGAAGATATGGTGTTTTGAAAATCTAAAAACTGGAGAGAATTTTCTTGCGGGAAAACACAACTTTTTCTTCTTAATTTTTCAAATGGAGAGAGAGAGGGAAGAAATAGGAGGAGAGAGAAGACCAAACCAACCAATCATGTGAGGCCATGTCACCCCCTGGCTGTAGGGGCCGCGTGGCCCACATGGGGGCAGAGGCTCCTCCAGGCTGTGGGGCCCACGGCCACACCAACGGCCAGCCTAAGTGGCCTCACGGCCTGGGCTGTCTCCTCGCGCGCTCCCTCGGTTCTTCAGCCCGTATCTTGGGTATTCGAACTTCGATTTCGAATCCATTTCTGGATTACAAACCGTGACTCTCTCACGCACGACAACCACTACACAACTTTGAAAAACGGTTGAGAAATCATCTCAAAAAACGTCGATGAAGTCAACTCAACGAATGAGAACGAAAAGTAGCATAGCTACATCGTTTGGACTCGAAACTACATGATTGAGTAACCGAAATGACCGAAACTCAATAAGGAATCATAATAGAGCATGTTCAAGTCCAAATACAAAAATACAGAAACATAGAAACACAAAGACACACACATATGCTAGTTTCCGGACATAGTCCTAGAAAATGCAAAACACAAAGTTTATCAACATAATATGAATGCATGAACATATTTTACCAAGTGTGTGAAAGTGATATATAAATGAAATTAAATCATGAAGGAACACACAAGAATGCTATGTGTGTGTGTGTGCCTAGCCTTGTAAGAGATATGAGGTCCTTTAATACCTTTGTTGACTAATGATGCACGAATCTCTTAAAAGCCGGCTTCTTGAATGAATTGTGGTTGAGACGTCCTTCGTCTTCTTAATTCTTCAATATACTAACCACTAAATATAACAAGATAAACACGTTTTGATATGGAATTGATGCCAACACAAACTATAAACCTTACAATGTTAAGTTCCGGTTGAAAGAGTTGTACCCTTGATGAAGAGAAAGATGTTTCCACGGGAATGACAGCTTCAGCTCCATAGGCCATGGAATATGGGGTCTCGCCTGTTGAATCCCTTTCTGTGGTTCGATATGCCCAGAGTACCTGTGGTAATTTATCTGCCCAGCTACCTTTTTTCGCCGCCAACTTAGCTTTCAGGTTGTGTTTAATGATCTTGTTCACTGCTTCAGTCTGGCCATTCATCTACGGATGTGCTGGGGAGGCGTAGTAGTTGTTGATGCCGTACTTGTCACACAGCTCTCTGAATTTCTTACCATCGAATTGGGTCCCATTGTCCGTGATGATGGTGTTTGGTATCCCGAATCTGTACAGGATATTTTTCTTCACAAAGCTTATCGTGTTTGCTTCTGTTATATGTACCAATGGTTCGGCTTCTACCCACTTTGTAAAATAATCCACGGCTACTATAGCGTGCTTTGCTCCTCCAGTTGCTGTTGGCATTGGGCCGATCAAGTCAATTCCCCACATGGCGAATGGCCAAGGCGAGGTAATACTCTACAAGAGTTCAGGTGGTTGGCGGATGTTATTGGCTATTTTTTAACACGCCTCACATCTCGCTGCCACTCTTTTGGCGTCGGTGAATAGTGTTGGCCAGTAAAAACCCTGCCTTAATATTTTGTGGGATAAGCTGACACCCCCGGCGTGATTCCCATAATTTCCACTATGTATGCTTCTTAGGATACCTTCTACTTCTTCAGGTCCGACACATATCTGCAGTGCCCTTGAGTACCCCATTTTGTACAGTTCTCCATTGAGTACTGAATATCTCGTAGCTCTGTACTTCAATCGTTTTGCTTCTAATGGGTCACTTGGGAGTACATCATTGACGAGGTACTCTTTGATTGGTGTGATCCAGCTGTCTCTCTCTCCAAAGACTGTCCCAACTTCCTTTGATTTGAATATACTCGGCTGCCGTAGGCGGATCATAGAGATAGTTTTGGGCCAGATGTTGATTATGGCAGATGCCAACTTGGCCAGGGCATCAACCTTCTCATTTTCTTCTCTGGGGACATGAACAATTCTGTACTCTTTAAATCTTTCTAATAGCTCCTTTGCTAATTCCAGGTAGGTGATCATGCTTTCATCTCTCGCCTGGTATTCATCTAGCACCTGATTGACAACAACTTGAGAGTCGCTGAAAATTTCCACCTCATCTGCTCCTAGGACTGTGCAAACTTTTAAACCTGCTATGAGTGCCTCGTATTCAGCTTGATTGTTAGTAGCTTTGAAGTCAAAACGCAAGGCACATTCGACTGAATCTCCTTCCGGGGTCGACACCACTACCCCTGCCCCGCTGCCGTGCGTGTTTGACAACCCGTCAACGCGGAGTTGCCGTTTGAATACTTTCTTATTTCGCTCCACCATCATTCTCGCTACTGACGCGCCCCGAAACGGTCTATAATAAAGTATCCCCGGTGGCGCCAATAACTCAACCGGTGCACGCGGGACACGCGATAGTTCTATAAACTTATCGTAAAATAAATGGGGCGCGTTTGTTTATCCGCAAGCACACGGATCGTTACGATCGCATATCGGCAAGTACGGTTCGTTCCACAGGGAATTTGTGATGTACCTTTTATCGGTTCTAGTCTTATATATATATTATGTACTATATACACTAATTACAACATATTTACATGTATAAAAAGTAAATGGTGGAGGATGGCAAGAAAGCAATTAAACTAAGATGCAAAAAGTAAAGGAGGATGGCAAGTAAGCATTTAAACTAACTAATAACTAAATTAAACTAAGATGTCACTTTAACTAAATTACACTACATCAATTATAACTAATTAAACTACAACTATACTAAGATCATTTTTAATCTAAATTACACTAACTAAATTAATTAACTAACTAATTACCATCTAATGCAATGGTCTTGCAAAAGTGGTAATGAGACTTGAGATGTTGGGATATTGGTGTACAAGTGCAATTATCCAATTAATTAGTTGATTCCTATTAACCTAGGATAGTCTTAAAACCATTAACAAAGACACATGCATTAATAATCATTCATGCATAATCTAAATTGTATTACATGCTTATGAATTAGTTAATTCAAACAACACATATATGAATTAAAGCTCAAGATAGAAAATCAACACATATATTAGATAATATACAAAGTACACCAAATTCCCAACATCAATATTAGTTACATAATATAACTAAGGTGGTGTGGGTGTGGTGAGAATTAAATTACACTAAACTAAACTAAGCTATATTAAGCTATTCTAGACTATTAGGACTTAGGAGTGTATTTGGATATTTGGGAGATGTGTTTTAGGTTAGGGGAGGAAATATATATATAGGGAACTGTTTTGGGGAGATTTTGGTCGGAAATATCTTCAAGTCGGTCGTCCCGGCGGGCTTGGAATCCCTAGCCGGCGGGTATGTGCCCGCCGTCGAAGCTCGCCGTGAAGAAATTGAAGGCGGCGGCGAGTTCTGAACTTCTGGACTGCAGGTTCTTTCCCGCTGCATGCACCCGCCAAGATTTGGCGAGCTTGGACGTGCTGGAACGCAGGAGAATGGCCGCCGAACCAAGCTTGAAGGTTTACACATCCATGGAGGTTTGGAGGATTTGTTGGAGTTGAAAACCCTTGCATGGGAGGCTAAAAGTGGGTGCAAAGTGACCGGGAGGATGGTGGCCGTCGATCTGGGCGGAGAAAACACCAGAAAAATGGTCGAAAAACAGTCAAAATCGGTCACTGTTGACGGTGATTTTTGGTGATCACCAAGTCAACGATTCGTTTTCGAATTACTGCAATTTATATTTGAGTATGGTCAAAGATTGTAAAGAAATAACAGGTGATTTACGTGGTAAAACTCCAAAAGATCGGAGAAACATCCACGGGATCGTTGCCTCTAGCAACAAAGCCAAATCCACTATGAATCACGATTACAAGATGAAGAATGACAAAGAATGATTACAAGCTTTTTAATACGATTCTCTATCTCCTGTTCTACTTCTCGCGTGCCTTTGCTTTACGAATAAAAGGGGTATTTATACATGTTGTATCTAGGGTTTCAAGATGACCGCTAGGGTTTAGTGTTGTGGCCCCCAAGTTTCGAGCGGTTTCCTAGTCCTATTTAGATTGTACTTCCCTTTTTCGGCTGTATTTAATTCTGAATGGAACTCTTTCTCCTTTATTTACGGGAGAACTGCTTGTTTCCTTTTTTACCTCTTATAATCCACATCGTTGCTTATCGTGGACCTGCCGGTTGCTGATTGCAAGTGTTGGTGACTGTTTTATTGTTTCCCGAGTGAGTTTGCCCGAGTGAGCCCGAGTGTGCCCGAGTGTGCCCGAGTGTGTCCGAATCCGATCTGCTGCTCATGCTGATCGTCTTTGTTTGTGGTCGGACTACTTATCCTCTTTTTCGAGTAAGTTATCGTGAAGGTTCATACTCCATAGGTTGGCTTATCTTGACCTCTACTGACCTGGCCTTCCATGGTGATGACGTGTCTTATCACGACTATTTTTACCTATAACAATACCCCCTTAAATATTTGAGCCGATCACGCTTAGTCAAGTTCTCACGGGTCTAATATTTAACTTCAATATTTCTTTATAGTTAATCCTTACTTGTCGTTTCCTGCATTAAAGTATCCTCGTTTGGATCAGAGCTTTAAATGACGTGTTTTAATTGCGACCGCACACGTTTGATTTATCAATCATTTCAAATCTTTATGATGGCGATGCTTCTGCTCTTTGGCGGCGCCTGACGTTCCCTTGCTGCCACTTGTCCCTATTTGTTTGGCTGTGGTACGATGTATTTATGGGATGTGACCTTTCTGCTCGTCTGCGCTCAACCCACGTCATCAGTCCTAACCCCTCTTTTTTCCCGCTTTTTCTGCAACCGCCCCTAGGGTTTTGGTATTTTTAAAATCGAGACGTCGCCTATATATTCTGGTTTTGATTTCGATTTCTTCTCTTTCACCTTTTTCTTTCATTTTTCGCTTTTTATCTTCTCTTCCAGTATCTTTGCGTGCTCTTCGAAGGAGGTTTTATCTGTGCCTTTTGATCCTCTGTTTTCTGTTTGGTTTACTAGCCCGTTTTTTCTAACCCTGCCATCCTTGAGTTTACCTGCTTCTTCCCCCAGATTTTTTTCTCGGAGGCTTTTTCTTCTGCGATCTGCGCCGTCTTCATTCTTTACTTCATCAAGGTTAGTCTTTATGGATTCCGGAGCTAGATATCGTCTTTTTACTGTTGGTATGATTGCTATTGAGCGAAATGATGCTTTCACTGCGTCGGTTGTTCACAGGTTATTAGACGAGCCCCGTTTCGATCAGCCGCGCTATACCGACGTTGATATTTCTGGACTTTTTCCGGAAAGGCCTGCAACTTCTGAGGTTCCTCCTGCCTCAGAGATCCCTTCTGCTTCTGCCGGTTCATCACCACCTTACTCATACCAACCTGAAGCTTGGTCGGATTGTTCTGCTTGTACTGATATTCGCCCGAGCAGAAGACCAGGAAAGAGGATGACCACTCGCAAAGTTTACAAAGACTCGCATTCTCGGGAAAGCCGAGTGGCGGCCCAAAGGATTATTGAAGATGATATTGAAGAGGAGCACAGGGCCGCTCGTATTCCCTTCTCCCCCGAGCGTATTTGCGTTTATGATGTTGAGCCGAACGTGGTCGGCCCTGACGAGATAACGCGATATATGCGGCGGTTCGATTTGGACAGCAATGAGATTTCACTGATTCCAGCCGAAGGTCGGGCTGCATGGAACCCACCCCCCGGCCACGTAGCAATTTACGGGTCCATGCTTACCTGCGGCGTCACTCTTCCTCTTCAGCCTTTTATTACTTGGTTCTTGGCTGAAGCCCGACTCGCTCCGGCCCAGCTAACGCCGAACAGTTATCGCATCCTGATGTGCATGTGGCACATGTGGCATAGAATGAAGCGGCCACCTCCCACCCCTTGCGAGGTTCGCCATTTTTATTCGCTGAGGCCAGTGGGGAAGACCGGGATTTATTTTCTCCAGTCGAACCAGCCCGAGTTCTGGATTCCAAAGGATGTCGTGGTCAAGGGCAGTGTCGAACCGACCACGGACGAGAAGATGAAAGGGTTCGTTTGGGGCTTCCCGACCTCGAACAAGTTTTGGAAGAACAGCTAGTTCTTCGTGGGCAAAGACTGGGGCCAGTCGATTAGTTTCGACTTGGACGGCACTCAGATGACCTGCCGGGTTCCTCGGTACTTCTGCACGCCGCAGTGGAACCATCTAACTTCAGCTTTTACTGATGATGAGCTGAAGACCTTGGCTCGGGCAGCAGTCCGCCCCCTAGAGAAAAGGGGAAAACCCTATCTCTATAGAGAGGGGAAAATGATCAAGGCCCATCTCTTCCCTCAGATTTCCGCGTGCCGCAGACGCCGTAAGTTTACTTGTATGCATTTTTTATTTGCAACCTGACTTCTAAGCTTGCTTGCTAACTCGGATTCTTCTCTTTTTTTTTTTTTTTTTTTTAAGTGTTTGATGTAGATATAGTCAGTGATGGTCTGGCACGCCGGATGAAAGGCATCGTCGAGGCGAGTCGAAAGGCAGTCCTTCGCCAGCGAGATGCTGGGATAGCCCCTCCTGAAGACGAATCTGACGAGGGTACTCCCGGGAACGTTCCCGAGGGAGATGATGAAGAGGGAGTACCCGATTATGTGCCCGAGGAGGCTCACAATCAAGAACCGACCGTGCGTTCGGCGGGAGCTGAGGGCACCTCGGGGAACTTTGGAGTAAGTAGGACCTTTGCTGATTCAGGCAATCCCACAGGTCCTTCCTCCAAGGGGAAAGAAAAAGTAGGGGATCTCCCTGAGCCCGAGCAGGCAAATCCCCCCAGCGGATCTGGTTCTCCCCACTCTGCTGCTGATATGCAAAACGTCCCTTTTGAAGCAGTTGGGGGGCCTTCAGGTGCGGTAGCTCCGGAGTTTCCGACTTCAGTTGAACCGAACCGTTCTTCTTCGGAGATTCCTGCCTCTGCTGATCCGATTTCTACTCTTGGGGACAGCAACACTGAAGCTGGGTAGACTGGGAAAAGGAAGGCTTCGTTTTCTTCTGGTCGCCTTTTCCCAAAGATTCCCCGAGTAGTTGCGTATGTTAATTCCTCTTCGAAGGACGAAGGGGAGGATGATGCGAGCGTGACCCCGCCGCGAGAGCAGGTCAGAGAGAGTGCTGGTGGCTCAGCCGGCCTTCCTCAGGCGGCCCCGTCCGCCGAACTCCCCGAAGGCGATGTGGGTGATATGGGCTCCTCTCCCCAAATCGATGATCCCACCCCCGAGACTATTTTCAGGGCCATGGCTTCAGGCCGAGCCTATATTGGGGAGGATCGTTGGAGTCATTTCAGGACCGGGACTGTGTCTGACCGACTCCGTAATTTCTTCAACAGCGCTTCCTACGTGAGTGACTCATATGCGTCATTTCGCATTCTTCCCTTTTTTTTTACTTATATTTGTTGTTGATTTGTTTGTTGCAGATGGTGGCCGAGATGTCTGGATCCTATCTAGCGCCAATTGTTGACGGTGATTTTTGGTGATCACCAAGTCAACGATTCGTTTTCGAATTACTGCAATTTATATTTGAGTATGGTCAAAGATTGTAAAGAAATAACAGGTGATTTACGTGGTAAAACTCCAAAAGATCGGAGAAACATCCACGGGATCGTTGCCTCTAGCAACAAAGCCAAATCCACTATGAATCACGATTACAAGATGAAGAATGACAAAGAATGATTACAAGCTTTTTAATACGATTCTCTATCTCCTGTTCTACTTCTCGCGTGCCTTTGCTTTACGAATAAAAGGGGTATTTATACATGTTGTATCTAGGGTTTCAAGATGACCGCTAGGGTTTAGTGTTGTGGCCCCCAAGTTTCGAGCAGTTTCCTAGTCCTATTTAGATTGTACTTCCCTTTTTCGGCTGTATTTAATTCTGAATGGAACTCTTTCTCCTTTATTTACGGGAGAACTGCTTGTTTCCTTTTTTACCTCTTATAATCCACATCGTTGCTTATCGTGGACCTGCCGGTTGCTGATTGCAAGTGTTGGTGACTGTTTTATTGTTTCCCGAGTGAGTTTGCCCGAGTGAGCCCGAGTGTGCCCGAGTGTGCCCGAGTGTGTCCGAATCCGATCTGCTGCTCATGCTGATCGTCTTTGTTTGTGGTCGGACTACTTATCCTCTTTTCCGAGTAAGTTATCGTGAAGGTTCATACTCCATAGGTTGGCTTATCTTGACCTCTGCTGACCTGGCCTTCCATGGTGATGACGTGTCTTATCACGACTATTTTTACCTATAACAGTCACCGAAGTAGCCGGTCGTCGCTGGTTCGGTTCGGTTCGGTTCGGTTCGGTTCGGTTCGGTTCGGGTCGGGTCGGGTCTGAGCGGGTCGGGTCTGAGCGGGTCGGGTCTGACCGGGTTGGGCTGACCCGGTTTGTTGAGGAAGACGACCTGACGTCAGCGTGACGTCAGGCGTGACGCAGGCAAGCGCGAAACGATGCCGTTCCAGGGGTGACGTGGCGTTGACTCTGTGCTTTGCGTGGTAAATTGCAATCTGCACCCCTGATCTTTCCCCTATTCACAGAATCTTCAATAATTGCCCGAATTTTACACTTTAGCCCCTGATTTGTCCAAAATTACATAATTACCCCTGAACTTCCCTAATCACCTGAAACACTTATTTATTCGTTAAATACCCGGTTTTACCCGAGGAATAAGCACAAAAAGATAGGAAAGGGGAACGCTAAATGTGAACATTTGGAGCGCGATCAGCTACCTCTATGCTTGGCTCGGTGAACTCCGCTACAAAGTCTGCCACCGCTTGGGCTTTAATTGCTGTCCTTGGAAGATACTCTACATCGAATTCACTTAACTCGATCGCCCACTTCGTTAATTGATCGGATACTTCTGGTTTCTACAGAATTAATTTCAGTGGGCAGTTGGTGTATACTTTGATTTTATGAGCCTGGAAATATGGCCTTAACTTCCTTGCTGCTGTTATTAGAGCGAGTGCCATTTTTTCGACCGGCGAGTACCTAGTTTCGGCTGGTAACAGTGCTTTGCTGGTGTAGTATATTGGTTTCTGGATCCCCTCTTCCTGTCTTACCAATACGGAACTTGTGGCTACTTCAGAGACAGACAAGTACATATACAGTGTTTCTCCCGTTTTTGGTTTTGATAGCAGCGGTGCCTGCCAAGGTACTCCTTCAAGGCCTGGAAAGCTCTTTCACAATCCTCATTCCACTCAACTCCCTTTCCTTTCTTTAAAGCTTTGAAAAATGGTAGGCATCGGTCTGTTGATTTTGCTATGAACCTGCTCAGTGATGCCAGGCACCCCGTGAGTCTTTGGACGTCCTTCAAAGTTCTTGGCGAAACCATTTTTGCTAATGCTTGGATTTTTTCAGGGTTCACCTCTATTCCTCTTTGATGTACTTGATATCCGAGAAACCTCCCAAAAGGTACGCCGAATACGCATTTTGCTAGATTCAACTTCATTCCATACCTAACCAACACATCGAATGTCTCCCTCAGGTCATCTGTATGTCTGTCTGCTGTGATGCTTTTTGTCAGTATATCGTCAACATAAACCTCCATATTTCTTCCTATTTTCCTGGCGAACATTTTGTTGACCAGACGCTGGTAAGTTGCTCCAGCGTTCTTTAGGCCGAATGGCATGACTGTGTAACAGTATAACCCCTGGTCGGTGGTGAACGCTGTCTTCTCCTCATCTGACTTGTGCATCTTTATCTGGTTATATCCTGAATATACATCCATGAAGCTCAACGTCTCATGTCTGGCTGTTGCATCGACTAACTGGTCAATTCTCGATAACGGGAAGCTATCCTTAGGGTAGGCCTTGTTCAGATCGGTGAAGTCAACACACATCCTCCATTGGTTGTTCTTCTTTTTCACTAGAACCACATTCGCCACCCATTCCGGGTACTTGACTTCTCTAATTTATCTTGTGGCGAGCAACTTTGACACCTCCTCTTTTATTGCTGCACTTCTTTCTGGGTTAAAGCTTCTCCTTTTCTGCACAACCGATTTGTATTTTTCATTCACAGCCAGGTTGTGCGAAATCACGCTTCTATCAATTCCTGGCATGTCTTCATGGCACCAAGCGAAAATCTCCTTGTATTCTCTCAACAAGTTTGTCACATCTCTCTTAACTCATTTAGTCAGTCTTGCTCCGATCTTGACTGTTTTGTCCGGTTCTACTTCGTTTAAAACAATCGACTCAGTTGGCTTGTCTTTTTCTCTGCTCGTTTTGTCCCTTGGGTCCAGTTCAAAGGTTTCCGGATTATCTTCCTACACTTCCTTGTCTACTTCAAATATGCTCAAGGTCTCCATCCCTGCCTTATCTTTGAAGATTGATAAGTTGGCATGGCGAGCCATCTCCTGTGACCCTTTCAATTCTCCAACTCCAAATTCTGTAGGGAACTTTATTTTTAACGTGTGGGTTGAAGTAACAGCTCGAGCTTTGTTAAGAAACGGTCGGCCGAGCAAAGCGTTGTATGGCCAATTATAGATGTCAACTACAACAAAGTCCAGCAGGATTGTTCACAGGCATGGTGCTGTACCAAACCTTACCGGTAGCTTCACAGTCCCCAATGATCTCATTTCTGCACCCCCGAAACCTTTCAATAGCACATGGAATGGTTCAAGATCTTTTTTGTCCAGCCGCAACTCATCGTATACCCTGGTACTTAAAATATCAGCTGAACTCCCATTGTCAATCATTACCCGGAGGACATCCCTATGGGCTATTCGAACTCCCACTACGATTGCATCATTAGGCTTTGCATCAATTTCGTCCGAGTCTTCTATTGTAAACATTATGGGATCATGTCCTTCTCTTCCTTTCTTGGGGTTTCTTTGCACAGAATTAATCTCCATGCTCCTGCTTTCATACATTACTTCTCGGACTTCTGACATCCTTTCTCGATTGCTTCTCCTGGTATGGGGCCCACCAAAAATGGTATTTATAGTGGCGTTAGGGCTATTTTTCCTTAGACTCTTCCTTTCCTGCACGTTTCCTTGGCGGCTATCCTGGCGACCACTGTGCTTGTCCCCTTTCAAAGCAAAGTCCTTCAGGTACCCATCTCTGATCAAGCTTTCAATGTGATCGCGCAGCTGGAAACATTTTGAAGTTTCATGCCCATGGTCTTTGTGAAATCGGCAGTACTTAGTTGTATCTCTCCTGGCATTTGTTGATTACTGCTGAGGGTATGTAGCGAGTCCTTTGTCTTCCACCACATAAAGTATCTCCTCCTGATCGCCAGTTAAAGGGGTGTAATGGTTGTACCTTCCTCGAAACCTATTGGCTCGAGCGTTTCCTCTGCTTTCTCTTGGATGTCCCTTTTTGCCTTTCTCATCTCTCTAGCGATCACGTGACTGCATCTTTTTGTCATCCTTATGGTCCGATTTTGAGTCAGGCTTGTGTCCATGTATGAAGCTACCCCCTTACGCTACTTCTTCTTCTTCTGCCAGTGCATAGTCGCCAGCTATTTCCATCATCTCCTCATAAGTTTTTGGTCTCTCTCTTCGCAGGTCAAAAGATAATCGCCCACTTTGTAACCCATTGGTGAAAGCGGCGATCACAGCTACATCACTGGCGTCCTCAATTTGAGCAACCTCATTCCCAAATCTTGCTAGATACTTCTTGATCGACTCATTGCGCTCCTGCTTCAAGTTTGATAGATGAGCGAGTGACTTTCTTCTCTGGACACTCCCCATGAATTGTCTTGTGAATGCTTTGCTGAGGTTTGAGAAACTGCTTATACTTCCGGGTGGAAGTCTTCCAAACCACCTGGAGGCGAGGTCGCTGAATGTTTACGGGAAGGTGAGGCACAACAGCCCGTCATTGGATGAGTACTGGGCCATAATATTACGGAATTGGCGAACATGCTCCTTTGGATCCCTGTTCTCCTTATACTACTCAATGGTTGGCATTCTAAATCTGTCTGGAAATTGGGTGCGAGCAATATTTTCAACGAATGGGCTATCTGACTCATCATCCGAAGATACATTACGACCATACCTTCGTGCCATCGCTGAAACTTTTCTTGATAGCTCTTGTAAGGTGACATCTCACTGACCAGTTGGTTCTCCTGCTGGATCGAGTCTGCTCTTGATTGTCATTCTCCCATGGTTACCTCTATCATCCGGGCTCCTTCGATCTTCTGTGCTCTCGGATCTTATTCGCCGTGCTCTTTTGGATCGTAATTCCCTTCGTGGACGAGGACTCTTATCTTCGGACGAGATAGAACGGTGTCTCCGTCGGTTCCGTTGATATGTGTCACTGGAATTGACCCCATGTGTTCGTGCCTGGTCTCGCTCCTCTCTAGATTTTTCATTCATCACACCTTTTCCCTTCCTTTGTTTTCTCCCTTCGAAATCTTCAAGGTGGTCTTGAGGAGTCTCCTCAATGGATTGTCTTGCTTGAGCATCAGGGGTTGCAATGTGAACTTCCGATCGTAACCTTCCGGGTGGATGAATTCCAAGAGTGGTTAACTCGTAAGGAGAAGAAATTCCCAACCCTATGGGAAGCGAAAGCCCTATTTTGCTAGCCTCGCTGATTAAATTTACCAATGCAGTTGGGAAGTGCTGCAGAACCCCGGGGTCGGCTGCCCTAGTTCCTGGCGTTGTCGCCGATTGTTCCCCGATCACCATCGCCCTATCTCCTGTCGACGCTGTTGGTTCAACAATTAGATCTCCGCTGGAGTTACCATTTCTATCACTGTCGTTGTTCATATTCTTCAATTCGCAAGGGTTCCTCGAAGTTTCTGTTCAAAGCCCCCTCCTTCTAGCGCTAATTGTTGACGGTGAAATTTGAATTGCCACACACAACAATTATATCAATTTAAAGTAAAACGAGAAAATAATCAATGCATGCAAGAGACAGATTTTTACATGGAAAACCTTTGAATGGGAAAAAACCACGGCGCCCTAGAGGGCAGAAAAATAGTACTAGTCTTATTGCTTTGTTACACACTCAAATCTCTCATACGATTGCTCTCTTCTCTCTCTCTCTCTCTAAGTTTTCGAACCCCTTCCTTATGGGATAGATGGTTCTATTTATACATGTCTAATTAGGGTTTCCCCTTGTTTTTAGTCGCGTTGGTGGTAGGTTTCCCTCTTTGATTCGTACTAGGATTCCTATGTTTGTCACGGACCTGGATATTTCTCTTATCTCTTTTCCTCTTTACGATTCCTTGTTGCCATGGGTCTTCTAAAGTTTAGGGTTGATTTCTGTGTTTCTATCGAGTCGGTTCGGGCCCAGTACACTGATGCAGCGAGCACCTTCACTTATGGGTTTTGTCCTTTGGCGACCACGTTTCTACCTGTGGCGAGTATATATCTAGTTCTGGCGACCACACCTTTGACTTTATTGATTTAAGACATCAACATTCTGGCTTGCCACATTTTCTCCCTTTGACTCAGTCAATGAGTAATGTGGCAACCTTCTCTTCATCATTTATTGACTCCCTTGGTGACGTGTCTGCTTGGCGAATTTATACATACAACAATGGTGGTGCGCTGCGGTATCAGATAAAGCCTTCAACGTGATATTATTGTTTAATATTTTATTTTAAATTTTAATCGCCACAATTTAATTTATTTAAGCATAATTTTTTCCTCGACCCTTCATGGAATTTAAAAATAAAAATAAAAAAAAGTGGAAGGGCTGTTGATTTTTTTATTTTATTTTTTTAAAAGAAAAAGGGCAGAGTTGTTGATTTGATGTGGAATGGTTTGTTGTGCAAAATTAAAGTAATCCAAGTATAAATCTTTTGGATATTTGACAGAGTTGATGATGTTGGTTCCAAGGTTTTGGGTTTGATTTTGTTTTGATTTTGATTTCGGTTTATTTTGATTTTGGCTGTGTGAGATAGTGAGAGAGATGGGAGTTTGGTGGTGGGATAGGTTTATTGTTTTGGTTTGATTAAGAGGTTTCTACCGAGGCTTTCTGGTTTTGGCTGAGGATTTTTGGTGGTGAGAGAGAGAGAAGAGAAACTGCGTGAAGAAGAAGAGGAGGAACATAGGAGATTAAAAGATTTTTAATTAATTTGCCATGTGTCAATACATCATTGGAGAGGGGAAAAAATAAGTGTTTTTAGAAAAACACTTAAAACATAAAACCATAAAGCATTAAAGCAAACTTCATATCGTTTTTACAACTTTTATTTAAAACAAGCCATTTCACCTCTATGGCTACCAACCACAAACCACACACTAAAAACCACAGTCGACCAAACTCAATAACCTCTATCACAACCATGAAAAAGGAGCTTCACACCACTTAAACTAAGAGGGATATAAAAAACACATAATTAAATTACCTTTTGTACACGTGGATATATGTTTTTTTTTTTTTTTAAACATAATTATCACAGCTATATTAGTGTCGGCATATAACTTGCACAACAGGGGAACAGATTTATGCTAGACATTTATGTCAATATTTCAGATAGCCATTTTCTTTCAAACCAAGTTCTGAGGTCCTTGTCAACAAGAAATCAATACAAACAATTGAAAATGAAATGTTTTTCCAACCACCATGTGTAAACTCATGTCCCAAAATATTGAATTGCGATATAAGTCTAGGTCACTAATCACTATTATCAACTTTTTGTTAAAGAAAACGAGACCATTATGCCATTCTTGTCAAATCCTTTTCAAACATAAAACAATACTAGTGATTTAAGGATAAGATTTGAAAACGTTTATAAAAAATGCAATTTATTTTTTTTTTGAACTTAATAATATTTCATAAGTAGTATTAGTATTTTTTTTTTTTACTAGAACATTTATAATTAATAAATATTTACAAGATTTTTAATTATATCACAAAGTGTGTCCACATTTATCTATAAAATCACAAGTGTGTAGAGACTCCTACCCTATAGTGAAAGTTACCATCTAGATCATGATTTTAGCGATTGATATCATCAGGTCCAATAGATACTTGAAGAAAATGATGATGAATGTCATTAAGAATTTACAAACAATGAAGACAAATATATTGACTTGTTGAGTAATATTGATTTTGCTACACATGATCGATACATTTTACCGGTGCCACATAATTGTGTCTTTTATTTTACTTGTTAAAAGCCTAGCTATATAGTTGTGACTTGTGAGTCACAAATAATTGGTACTTCACGATTCAAGGCATGTGTGATGTGTTTTGGGGGAAATTGGGATAGGGGAACCTTCCCCATCCTCATTTCAATGAAATTTTAGGGGAAATGGGGAAATTGGATGAGTAATAGCAATACACAATCCACATCACACACCAAGCCTTTAGCAGACTCCTGTACACATTAGGATACAGATTCCTGTACACATTAGGCTACAACTTGTAACTAGATTTAAAACTCTTCTCTTACTAAAGCACTGTAATATGTATAAATACTGACTGAGATCATGAATAACAATATTCAATATTCTCTCTCAATTATTAAATTTAATATGGTATCAGAGCTTTGCTAAGAAATAGCTTAAAGATCCTGAAACCCTAATATTTTTCTTCCTCCTCAAGAACCCTAACCTCAGCCACCGATCATGTCTTCTCAAACTACAACCGATATTTCTTCCTCCTCCACTTTCTCTCCTCAAGTCATCCTCATGGGCACGAACAACACCAACCAATATCAATCTCTTCTTGCTATCAAATCCACTCAAGTTCCTATCAAACTAACAAAAGGAGGGAATTAGGCAGCATGGAGATCTTAGTTTGAAAACCTACTGTTTGGCTATGGCCTTATGGGACACCTAGATGGCACCAAGCCATGTCCCCCTACTTCTATCACGGTTCCAATCAACACCACCACTGCTCAGCCTTCAAGCGAACCTGCAGCAACCACCAACACCACTCCTTAGTCTTCAAGCGCACCTATAGCAAATCCGGAACATCGACTTTGGCTCCGTCAAGACAGACTTCTTCTCCACGCAATCCAGGTATCCTGCATGGGTGTCGCACAATCCATCGTCACGAGATCCACCACTTCTGCTCAAGCATGGAGCAAACTTGAAGCCACTTACGCCAACAGATCCAACACTCGCAAACTTGGCCTTCTTGACTCACTCACCAACGTCACTTTGGCAGACAAATCCGTTGCAGATTACATGTAAGGAATCAAAAACACCCTGGACAATCTTGAACTCATTGGTCACCCAGTTGATGACGGCGCGACAGTGATCCATATTTTAAACGGTCTGAGTCCCTCTTACCTACCCCTTGCTTCCGCAATCCATGCACGTGACACTCCTATTTCCTTCGAAGAACTCTACGACAAGCTGCTTGATCATGAGGCTTATCTTTAACGTGATGAATCGAAAAAAGGTGGACCTGCAATTACGGCACAGTTTAATCAAAGAACTCCCAATGGAATAGGTCGATTTCAACAAGGCAACTCTTCCAATTATCTGGGGCATCAACAGTCCAATGGCTCCGGTAGCTATCACAACTCTCAAGCTGGTTTCAGTTATAACACCAACAATGGTCGCAGGAAGTCTACAAATCATAGCAACCAGTTTCGGTCCAACTCGCAACCACAATATGGCTCCCAAAAATCAGTGGCGTCCTCCTTCCTTCAACAACAACCCGCGATCAGTATGCCAATTATGTGACAAGATTGGTCACACAGCCCTATTATGTAGATCACGCCCACAGTTCCAAGCATGGCCTCAAGCAAATCAAATGACATTTGATCAGTCGAACTCTCGCAACGACTGGATCCTTGACTTAGGCGCCTCTCATCATATGACATCAGACCTACAAAACTTGTCTATCCACTCAGAATACGGTGGCTCTGAGGACATCATGGTTGGGGATGATAAAACAATTCCTATAACTCATACTGGTAGCACCTCTTTACACACTTCTGTCAAATATTTCCCTCTTACACATGTCTTATGCTCTCCCCACATATCACACAACCTTATTTCTGTGTCTAAATTATGTACTCACAATAATACATCAATTGAATTTTTTCCTGACTATTTTCTTATGAAGGATCTGACCACGGGGGCATCCTTGGTTCGTGGCCAGAATGAGGGTAACCTCTATATCTGGCCAAAGTCCGCGTCTCCAGCCTATCTCCTTTCTGCCAACTCCAAGCCCAACATCTCGTCCCTGGCGTGGCACTGCCGTCTTGGTCATCCGTCTCGTCAAGTTCTCCATCATCTAGTATCATCTCAAGGTCTTCCAGTCTCCAAGTTAGAGTCTGAATTTACTCATTGTCCTGCATGTCAGTGTAATAAGAGTCATAAACTACCTTTTGGTATGTCAACATTGAACTGCAATAAACTGTTAAAAATTTTATTTACTGATGTCTGGGGCCCTGCTCACCTCTTTTCCTTTGAAAAATTTCGATATTTTGTCATATTTGTGGATTATTTTTCAAAATACACATGGCTATATCCACTCAAACACAAGTCAGACGTCCCACGTGTTTTCAAACAGTTTAAAAATCTTGTGGAAAATTTTTTAAACACTAAGATAAAAATAGTTTACTCAGATGGAAGTGGGGAGGCCCAATCCCTTGGTCTTGACTTAAAATCTTTTGGCATACAGCACTTAAAATCGCCTCCACACACTCCTGAACATGTCGGCACTGCTGAACGCAAACACTGACATGTAGTGGAAACTGCACTCACACTTTTGCATCATGCATCCATGCTGGTAAAGTTCTGGTCTCTAGCTTTTCAAACTGTGGTTTATTTAATTAATCGCATGCCCACTAAGGTCCTCAATAATAACAACCCATACTCCATTCTCTTCAACACAAATCCTAATTACCGTAAATTATGAGTATTTGGATGCTTGTGCTATCCATGGCTTCGCTCATACACATCACATAAGTTAGAGCCTCGATCCAAGCCATGTGCATTTGTAGGATACTCCACTGAACATAATGCATACCTGTGTCTAGATTGTCGCACACATAGGGTATATGTCTCTCGTCATGTGGTTTTCATCAAGTATGCATTCCCATTCTCCAATTATGCCAGTGCCATGCCTCAGGACCTACCCCTACAGGTCAATCAAGGGTTCAATTCTCTCTCCTCTACCTTGAGTCCACAATTGGATTCAACACCTGTACCACAATCACTGTCCGATTTTCCAATAGGTATAACTTTCATCTTCCCCGATTTACTGCAGCTCCCCCAACCCACCATCGACTACCCTGCATCAACCCCGTCACACACCCATGAACCTCCACTCCCGTCAGTTTTGTCACCCACACCAGCCCAGCAGCCCGCACCAACCACATCCCACACCAATTCTGTCGATTTATCCACTAATGCAACGCCCAATACTAAGTCAGTTCCAAGACAAAGCTCACCCACCTGAGTCATCCAAACTAGGTCCAAAAACAACATATTCAAGCCAAAGGCCATCCTCGACCTTCATGCTACAACCCACACTCCTCCCCAAACTGAGCCAACCTCTCTCGTACAAGCCCGTAAAATACTAGAATGGCGTCAAGCTATGAGTTCTGAGTATGATGCCTTGGTCAAGAACTTAACCTGGACACTAATTTCACCTCACCCGTCGTAGAATGTGGTGGTATGCAAATGGATATTTCGTATCAAGTGACACCCCGATGGTTCGATTGCTAGATACAAAGCTCGCCTTGTGGTGAAAGGGTTCCACCAAAGGCCTGGAATAGACTTTCATGAGACATTCAGCCCTGTAGTGAAACCTATGACAGTCCGCCTAATTTTGACAATTGCTATTACTAACGGTTGGTCACTTCGACAACTAGATGTAAATAATGCTTTTTTGCAGGGTACTCTCACTGATGATGTTTACATGTAACAACCACCTAGGTTCGATCATCCTACTATGCCGCACCATGTCTGCAAGCTCCAGAAGGCGATCTATGGTCTCCGACAAGCACCAAGAGCCTGGTACAATGAATTGCGTCAATTTCTCCTATCAGCTGGGTTCGTCAATTCAAAGAGTGACACTTCTCTCTTCATTTATCACCACACCGGCCACACTCTGTATCTACTTGTATATGTCGACGACATCATCGTAACTGGCTCATCGACTTCGAAAGTGCACCAATTCATTGCCACACTAGCTCAGCAATTCTCACTGAAAGATTTAAGGAAGTTGTCTTTCTTTCTTGGAGTCGAGGCTGCTTATACATCCAGCGGACTATTTCTTTCATAGTAGAAATACATACGTGATCTCTTAGCCAAGGCAAACATGCTTGATGCCAACCCTGTCTCTACTCCACTCTCCGTGACTGAAAATCTGAAGCTTGCGGATGGCAGTGCACTTACCGACACGACTTAGTACAGACAAGTCGTCGGGTCTCTTCAATACCTATCCCTCACCAGACCGGATGTCTCTTTTACGGTAAACAAGCTCTCTCAGTTTATGCATCATCCGACCAAAATCCACTGGAATGCCTTGAAACGAGTACTTCGATATCTCAAGGGCTCGGTAAACCATGGTATACTCATCCGCAGTAAGTCTCCACCTCAACTTCATGCATTTGCCGACTCAGACTGGGCAGGTGATCCAAACGACCGTCGCTCTACCACTGCCTACATAATCTTCCTCGGTTCCACACCAATTAGCTGGAGCTCCAAGAAGCAAAATACTGTCGCTCGATCTTCTACAGAGGCCAAATACCGTGCTATAGCTGCTGCAGCTGCCGAGCTTAATTGGCTTGGCCATCTCATGTCTGAACTTCAGCTCAAGTCCCCAACCGCACCAGTCATCTATTGCGAAAATGTTGGCACAACATATGTTTGCGTGAATCCCATCTTCCATAGTCGCATGAAACATGTCGCCATTGACTTCTTTTTTGTTTGAGACCAGGTGGCTCGAAAGCAATTACGAGTTGCTCATGTCCATACGAATGACCAACTAGCTGATTCTTTGACAAAACCTCTCTCTCGCCAGTAGTTCTCATCTCATCGGATCAAGATAGGTGTCCTCGACGAAAGCTCTATCTTGAGGGGGCATAATAGCAATACACAATCCACGTCACACACCAAGCGTTTATCAAACTCCTGTACACATTAGGATACAACTTGTAACTAGATTTAAAACTCTTCTCTTACTAAAGCACTGTAATATGTATAAATACTGACTGAGATCATGAATAATATTATTCAATATTCTCTCTCAATTATTAAATCTAATAATGAGGTCCCCCCATTCCCATCTCTATTCCAATTTGGGAATGAAATTCATCCCCATCCCTCCTCATCCCTCCCTATTTCTCCATTTGAGTATGATTTTTCCCCCCCAAACAAGGATTGGAAAATGGGGATTTGGAGATTTTTGGAAAAATGGCCATCCCTACATAGGGCTACATTGACATATACATATCGAATGAAAATGACCACTGTTTTCAAACATACGCATCTGACATTTTGGTAGGGCACGGCAAAGTCTTTGACCTTCCGCTTGACTTGGCAGCAACTGAATACTGATCATTTCCACTATAAAGATGAACAACAGTGAACTCAACACACCATTCTAGGAAGAATCACAAACTTAAGCAACAACATTATAATACATAATACGAAAAAGGTAAAAAAAAAAAAAAAATTTACGTTTTTGATTATAAGTTTACATATTCTAATTTGAAAAATAGATGTCATTCCTACATTGCACAAGCGAGAGAAAAATCTTAGATAACAAACTCAAATCCGAAAGCAAAAGCAGAGGAATGTTCTGTTATGGTCTGAAATCTGAATTTCAATAAGCTCTTCAGGAACCTGCAAAGTATTCGCGTTTGAGCTTTTCCGACATGGACGCGTGCAGAAGCTGATTTAAGCAACTCTAGCTTCCAGAGGAGAGTTTCCTTAGGGAAGATATTTCAAGTAAATCATGAAAAACACGCCATTGCAGATTGCCGCAAGGCCAACAGAAGCAAACATATTTCAAGTAACTTTGATAATAGTATAATGACTGGCAAATAACAACCGTCTCTTCTAGTCTTGTAGTGAAATACGACTCATAATTGACTCTATTTGTTTATGTTATTGAGTTGAATCTTACAGGGAGATAAGATGACAATGTAACAAGATTTCATGATTGCTCTTCAACTGTTGACTGGACTGTAGAGAAAGTCCTTTTACCACATTATCCATCACCAGTCACCATTTTCTAAGGATGACCTGAAGGTCCTGAATGTTCATATATAATGGAATTGTTGGTATATATGGGAAACTGGGCAGTAAATAATCAATAGAAATCTACTACAACCATTTCAACCATAATATAATAGAGTAATGCTAGGATTCCAACTTGAATTGCAACTTGTGACGTGACAATTTAACCTGAAACAGATACATCCTACCATAGAAAAACTCCAATTCAAATCTGAAATCCAACATATCCTGAATCCAGTTCAATTAACAGAATCCCATTTTACAGAATTAAGTTGATGCGATGAATTGAGTAAGAAAAATGAAAAGAACGTGAACCAGTAAAGGTACTGTTTGTTGCAACACTGAATTGCGATAAGACGTTGCTGCAAGAAAAAGAATGTCAGTATGAGTAGCCAAGTTATATACTCCATTGAATTTCAGTTTCTTTAAAGGTTGATTCTTCTTTTTTTTCCTCATTGTAAATTTTGAATTTTCAGTGACTTATTGGTATCAATAGATAGATACAAATCGGCAAAAATATTTAATAAATAAATAAAAATTCATCAAATATATAATTGTGATATATTATGGAGTATTTTTTTTTTTATATAGTATGATTGATGTGTAAATTGTTGTCAATAAATATATAGAAATGCAATCAGCTTCAAAAAACACTTGTTTTTTTTTTTTTTTTTCACTCCAAAAAAAAAAAAAAAAAATCTTACAATACAGCACTTACATCCATCCCTACAATGCTGCACCTCCTCACAACACTCTAACTTCTGTACGTAATATTGTTTATAGTGTTTATATTTATATTTATATATATGCTAACGGCTTTAAAAAACGGATTCTGTAATTTGACCAGTTTCCTGGACGTTGAGACCATGTGCTGAAGAAATACCGGAGACAAATCGGCGGGTGCAGAGAAAAGACATACTCAGATTGAGAAGATGGTATGTGTACACACTACACACTACACAAACGTAATTTAAATTATAAAAATAATAAAAACAAGAACAAGAAGTTAGAGTGTTGTGAGGAGGTGCAGAGAATCTTTTGAGAGCATTAACTAAGAATTGCAAAAAAAAAAATTAAAGGTCGGGTTAGTGTATACTCAACTTAGAATAAATAGTTTGTTATTGTTAATTGAAGTTTTAGATTAGCAGCCGTAATTCTTTCATATTTGAAAGAGAGTTTTTTCTCTCATTAATGGTGTTAGGTTTTGACTTGTATTCCTAAGTGAACCCGATGTGAACCAAACAAAACTAAATTGATGTGTTACTTATTGGAGACATGGGATAACGTTTGGAAGTTGAATGGTGGTGTTTAAGGGAGATTGAAGATTGAAGAAGAACTAAAGAAATGAAATCTGGTAGGCACCGTAGCGCAGGACCGCGGCGTAGGCAAGTGCCTGGGCCGCGGCACATGGAGTGGTAAAGTTCGGAGGATTAGGCATAGCATAGGACCGCGGCGTAGACAAGTGCCTGGGCCGTAGCACATGGAGCGGTCAGAAGTAGAATTGTTTAGTGGTGTTGGAAGCGGGGTGCACACCGCGACCAATACGGCAGAGACGATGTATTCCTAAGATCGGGAATGTTGGGCGGAATAGGAAAAGGTATTCTTCTCACTACTACAGAAAAGGTAAAAGAGATCACTTAATACAGATCGCTTTATAAAAAGGTGATCTCTTTTACGAAGTGATTACGTAAAATAAATCACTTAATTTAAAAGTGATCTTATTTTACATAAGGGTTATTTAAATAGATCAATTTATGTAAAGTGATCTTTTTATTTATTTAAGAATAGATCATTTTTTTAATAAACTGATCTATTTTTTTTTCTAATAAAAAAATATAATTTTGATAATTAGGTTTTCAGTTAACAGAACACGTCTTTTCTCTTCATCTCCATTATTTCTCTTTGCTCACTTATATAAAATCTCTCTCCCTCTATCTGCTTTTATGATCATCTCTCTACAACAAGATTCTCTTCATTTATTTTTTATTAGCCCTAATCTTCTTTACAATTGTTTATGGCTTTAAGTCATTTTTTTTTTCTTTTCATTTCGCGGTTGTGTTTTGCTTTGAAGAAGTATAAACATCACAAAAAAGGTATGTTCTAGGGGTTTCTTCTTTTTAATTATTTTAATTATGTGAGTATATATTTTTGTATCTTGATTTCAAATGTGAAATTGATAATTGATAAATGAATATTTCTAGGGTTTTTTTTTTTCAAGGTTGGAAACTCAAACCCTAGCAATCATTACTTGGAGAAATTAATTTCAACAAGGTATGACAGTTATTTCATTTGTTATTTCTAAATATATTTAGAGATAATAATTATATTTGAAGTAATTTGGTATATATTTAAAGAGAAAATTGAAGAAGTGCATGTCTATAGTTGTTAGGTTTTAGTTTTATATATTTCATATCAGTATCAATTAATGTGCACACCAACTATTTGATAAAATGTTCCTATATAGCTAAACATTATATTGGCATGCCAAAAAAAAAAAAAAAAAAAAAAAAAAAAAAAAATATTCAAAGTCTGTCATACAATCCCAAAAGTAAGTTCTACTATTAATTTTTTTTTTTTGGAAATGTGTTAAAAGTTTTTTTATTTTATTGATATTATTTTGTTACTTCTTGTAGTTTTTGAGAATGTAAAATTTAATATTTTAATATATACATATATATATATATATATATATATATATATATGTGTGTGTGTATATATATATATATTTGATTTCCATTTACTAATAAAAGTTGCTTGTTTTAATATTTTTATATAAGTTGTTATAGTATCATATTAATTTTAAAATGTATATTTTCTTTGGGTGCTGGGTCGTCTTTGTGCCAGTAGGGGGTTGAGTTTTGTGTTTTGGCTCTACTTTGGCTTGTTTGCTCTGTTTCCTGGTTGCTTTTTTTAGTTTGTGCTGTTGTTTTGCTTTGGTCAGTTTGGTTCCTTTCTGTTGTGTATTGTTGCATGTTTTGTTGCCGTTTTGGCTTGTTTCAATAAAGTGCTGTTTCAAAAAATAAAATAAAAAATTAAACATATATGTCAATCCATTTAAAGATAATTATGAGGATACAAAGCATTGCGATTACAACAACATTCAAAGCAACAAAAAAACTTCTATTAATCATTTAATTATACTATTTTTTTTCAGAAGTTCTTATTCCTATTGATCATTGTTGTATTTTATGTTATGCAGATTCATAAGAAGTCTTCTTATACAAAGAAGATATTGATACTATTCAAGACGATAGTATTGAGTTTGAGAGGGACTGCATATGAACGTTGAAATATTGAACTTTGGTGGAAAGCTGTAGTGCATATGAACGTTCAAATGCTGAAATTTGTTGAAAGTTGTAGTGTTGAACATAGATGAATATTGTGTAGTAATTTTTTTTTATTTTTTTATTTTGGTTTTGAGATGTCTTGTAAATTGGTTTGAATTTAATTGAATAAAATTATATTGAAAAAGAAAATCAATTTTATTGTGAGTTTTTATGAATGAATGTTATATATATTTTTATTGTAATCATTGTATTATGATAAAAAACATTCAATTATTAGATTTAATTAAAAAAAAATTATATTTTGACAATAAATAATAAACAAATCATTATTTTATTAATAGTAAAAGATATTTAATGTCTTGAATAGTGATCACTTTTTTAATAAAAGTGATCTTTGTTGAATATATTTTACTATATCTCTTTTTAAGTGATTTGTACTAGAGATTATTTTTAAGATCACCTTAATAGAGATCACTTCAAAAAGTGATCTCTATATGATTTTAGATCATTTAAAAAGTGATCTCTATGAAGTTTTTTGTAGTAGTGTCTGGAAGTTCTTGTGCTTGAAGGAAAAAGATTTACTTCCTACAAAAAGACTTGTCATAAAAGGAAATAGTATTTATGTGGAACAAGTAAGTCTTGTACGTTTAGGAGTAGGATTTTCTTTTATCTTAAACTCCCTGTAACTAGTATAAATAGTCATAATATTTATGTTATTAGATTTAAGGCTGTGGAGCAAAAGAACACCATGTAACATCAGAGAGAGTGTGGTGAGATCTGAGGAGACCCAAGGGAATATCCAGGGAGGGATCTAAGGGAATATCAATGGATCAAGTTAGAGATCCGTGGGTGATATTTAGGGGAGACCTAGAGGATATTGTGGGGATACTTGATGAGCATCTTGTGAGTGGGGTTTGGGGTTGAGATGAGAGAGTTAATCCTAGAGTATATGGTTGTAACAGTTTATCATATAGTGGAACTTTCTTTATCGTCCTAACGGCCCGTGGTTTTTTACCTGATTTGGGTTTTCCATGTATATCTTGTGTTATGATTGTTTATTCTCTCTCATCTATTTTTCTGCTTATAGACATTATTAATTGCTATGAGTTATGGGCGTATATTAGGCAAGACGTTTCCACATTTTAGGAATTATCCCCAACAAATGGTGGATTAATTTTCTCTCTATGTTCTCTCGTTTTCTCATAGTACTCTATCAAACACTTTTGTGTTTTCTCTCGTCTCAAAGCTTCACAATTTTGAAGACTACGAGGAGTAAATTTTGAATTGGCCTGATTTGTAAATATAAATTTTTGTCTTAGTGGAAACAATAAAGATAAGTTTTAATCTTGCATATTGTGAACATGATTCAAAATTCAATTAAAATCCAAATTTAGAAGAAATCAGTAGAAACTACAGCAAGCTAATTCTCATAATTTGCCCGAGTTATTTAGCCAAAATAGTGAAATTAATTTCATGTATTGTTACGATTTGTATTATAATATAAAACATATATTTTAGAGTGAAAGAGATTGAAATTAGCAGCACTGTTGTAAATTGCAATAAACAGGACCATTCTCTACTCTATTGATCACATATCCCATTATTAATCAATTGTTGCATCAATTTCACATTATTGATCCATTGTTGTTTTTTCACACATTTGGCTGTAAGGATATCAGCATGGAAGGCCTTGTCTCCTCAAGTTCTCGAGGCAGCTTTCAATGTGCCTTCGGATCTGGAGAAGCTTTTCCATTCGAAGAGGACTTCCGATGAGATTTTCTTCCCTCCATCCAAATAAACAAAGCAAAGCTGCCCTTACTTGATTTTCTCTTAGGCCATTTCAATGAGAAAAATAAAAGTTCGTTTTTTTTTTAGTGTTCTTAGATGAGGACCTGGTTTGGTCTGTCTATCTATCTTCAGTGGATATTATTAGATATGGTTTTCTATCTAACCCTTTTGGATGGGTTTAAGAACATTTTTGTTTTTAGTTTTTATGATTTGGTATTTGCTGCAATTTCTCAAGTAATTAATCAATGGTTTCTTCTTATGTTCTTGAGTTCTTATGGATGGTTTTTGCATTGAAATGTGACTTATATTAATTTTGTCAAACAAAATCAACCATAATAGACTTTTACTATTTTAATTTGATAATTCCATAATTCTAAATAGGGTAGTGTTAACTTGTACCCTAAACAACCATAAAAATACTATTAAAGGAAAACAATAAATGTTTCTACTTGAATTGATTTAGACAATAAAACTTTTATTGAGGAAATAGGGGGAAATAGCACCAAATTCCATTGATTTTGTGGTAATATCACCAAGTTATTAAGTGTTGTGGAAATAGCACCAAAGTATGTGATCTGCCCAAATTGCCCCTCACTTATTCTTTCTTCCTCTCTCTCTCTCTCACTCTCTCTTTCTTCCTCTCTCCTCTTTTTTTTTTTTTTCAAAAACTTCCATTGATCCATCAATGAAGATCAAAACGACCTCTGTCGAAACGACCTCCGGTGAAATGACCTTTGTTGAAACGGTCGACTCCCTTTGATGGAGATTAAAACGACCTCCGTTGTTAAAAAAATTCTGGAAATAAGTCTCGGGTATTTTGAAATAAGTCTCGGGTATTTGGATATAAGTCTCGGGTAAGTCATCCGAGACTTATTTCAAGCTATTTCCAACTACCCGAGACTTATTTCAGCTACCCGAGACTTATTGCAAAATAACCGAGACTTATTTCCAGAATTTTTTTTATAACGGAGGTCGTTTCAAAGACCTCTAATGGAGTCGACTGTTTCGACAAAGGTCGTTTCGACGGAGGTTGTTTCGACAGAGGTCGTTTCGATCTCCATTGATGGATCAATGGAGGTTTTTGAAAAAAAAAAAAGGAAAGAGGAAGAAAGAGAGAGAAGAAGAAAGAGAGAGTGAGAAAGAGAGGATGAAAGAATAAGTGAGGGTAATTTTGGTAGATTATATACTTTGGTGCTATTTTTACAAAACTTATTAAGTTAGTGACTTTTCCACAAATGGCTTTGGAAAGAGTGCCATAAAAAAAAATGCCTCAACTTTATTTTTGTAGTTGGGCACTTGTTAACATTATCCTTTTGAATATAATCTAAAATTTTCAAAATTTTAGTTTTTATTTATTTATTAATCTAATCATTTTCGTGCATTATTAAAGTTTATCGATTCTTCTTCCCTTTTTTTTCCTAATTTTTCTTATATTATTCAAACCAACAACTTAGTTGAGTTGTGATGTGCATTTTTTCCTATCACGTGGGAATTCAAAGATCCAATACTGCAAAAATTTTGGCTATCTTGAAAGCCTGTAGGTTGTGTGAGTCTAGGTTGGATCTTGTTAACATGGAGATTGTGCTGGTTAGCGATTCAAAGGTTGCGGTTTCTTGGGTAAATGGGGAGAGAATTGGTAGCTTTGATAACATTGATGCTATTGCCGACATACGAGAGTGTTTGAAAGCTATGCCAAAGATGACTGTTGTGTTTAGTTCTAGAGCTACAAATTCTTTCGCGGACAGTCTTGCAAAAAGAGGATCTTCTGTTGTCAAAGACCTGGAAGAATGGAGTATGGATGGATGAGTGTGTCTCTATGCTTCGTTGAAGGTTTTGTGGGTTTTTGTGCTCTGTTTGCTGTTGGCGTTGAGCTGTCTGGTGTATGTGCTTTTGCTTGTCTTGTATTTCTCTTTGTTTTTCTTGTTTTGTTGGGCATGCTTGGTCTGGGCCCTGGTGGTGTTTAGTTTCTTATTGTGCCTATTTGCTCCTTGTACTCTGCTCTATATGAGCTCTTATTATCAATAATATTTTATCTTTCAAAAAACAAAAACAACTTAGTTGAGTAGTATCATCACTCTTTCAAAATCTAAAAATTCAAAAATATTCTAGATATCTAATAATCATAATAAATATTAGATATCAAAACTATATGGAATATTAAAAAAAAATAATAAAAAAACTATTTTGAATATTTCTATGTGAAAACTATTTTGTATATTACCTTAATATGCAAAAGTAAAAAAAAAAAAGTTCAGAAAATATATATACATAGAATTTTAATTTAAAAAAAAAAAAAAAAAAAGTTCTGGTTTTTGTGGATAATAATAGTGGAGAAGAAGAGATATCCTAACTATGAGAAAAACTTGGGTGCATCTGATGCACCACAGTGGAATATGATGGTGGTGCATCGGATGCCTTCAGTGAATGACACGTGTCTCAACTTAATTTTTTTTTTTTAAAAATCATTTTTTCTTTCCACTGTTTGGCTCCTCTTCCAGCGACAAAAGCCATTTTCCCTCCAATTTCCCTTTGCTCTTCTTTTCCAGTGACCTGAGATATCGGACCATCGCTGTCATCGCCGTCTTCAGTCCTTACTGTCGCCGGTGACCACTGTTTCAGACATTTAGGTGATTATTTTTCTCAATTTATTTAAGATTAAAGTTTTAATTTTTACAAAACCCATTTTCCCTCCAATTTCACTTTGGCTCTTCTTTTCCAGTGGCCTGAGATACTGGACCATCGCTGTCATCACCGTCTTCAGCCCTTAACATCGCCGGTCCTTGCCGTCTCCAGTGACCACTGTTTCAGACTTTAAGGTGATTATTTTTTCTCAGTTTATTTTAGTAATTAAAGTTTTAATCTTTGCTTAGTTATATATATTTTGCTTCTAAAATCATTCTTGTTTGTTTTCTAATTGTTAGGAATCTTGTACCTATACAAGAACCTCTAACACCTGCAGTTAACACTTATAAAAACTTATAAGATCCACTTATAAAAATTGCAGTAATAATATGTACCAACAGTGACGAGATTTGTAGCATACAAATATAACTAACAATTCGTGACAGTATTTGAATCACTAAAATCTACCAATATATCTTCAAAAAACTTGTAAAGACTGATCAAGATGCACCTAGAGATAGCACATATAAAACCAATTCACGAATCTGCAACTGATGCCAATATTAACACAAGCAGAATAATAGCAATACTTCAAGCATAATCCAACAATATCTAAACTCAACAGATATGCAATAATCGAAGTAAAGAATCAGAGAAAGGGAAGAAGAAAGAAACACCAAGAATTATCGTGGTTCGGCCAAATCGGCCTACATCCACGTTGAGCCTTCCACAGAAGAGCTCTCTCCACTATATATGTATCTTTACAACAAGATCTACCAACAAATACCTCACACAATTCAGAACTCCCTCAAGAACTCTAGATCTATTTGTTCTCACAGAGATTAAATCTCACAACTCTCAGATTCTACAAATCACACACACGAACACACTCAACCTTTCTCAAAACAGTGTAGAAACACTCAGATATTACAAAGAACACTTATCTCACAACGATTACACAATCTTACACTCAGTTTCACTGAGAAATCGCAAAGATCACACCAAGAACAGTCGAGAGAAGTTTCGTGAGAGAGAGAGTATTTTCAACAACCCTAATCAGAAAAATACAGAATGAAAAACGTGTCTTGCCTTCTCTCTCCTGATTCCTTATATATGCATATCTGATGAGTCAGCAGAAATCTGCCTCAGCCAATATGCCTTTGCCACGTCAGATTTCATCACATGAGTCAGCAAGCTTATCTGATAGGATTTTAAATCTTTCACAGATCTTGGTTCTGATGTGGGCTTCTGGATTGGGTATTTGATTGGGCTCTTGTTTGGGCCTAATTTGCAAGATGGGCTAACCCAAACTTACACTAATGATCAATAATTTTGTTTTCTAAGTAAACATTTCAAGAGAGATTTGAAATGTTTGAAATGTTTTGCTTATAAAATCCTTCTTGTCTGGTTGTATTCGGTTTTATCCAACTTTTAGCCATTTTTATTTTTACTTGTTTAATTTTTACTTTTCAAGGCTAGGTGTGTTGCTTCCCTGTGGCCTCGTTGGTTTCTGCTCCGAATTGAAGTAGAGTTGGGTCTTTTTGTGGGGTTCCTTCTTGTTGTGTTGGTGTAATTGTCAGTGTGGCTTCTGCTCCTAGGTGTTTTGAGTTTTTTAGCATCTTCTGCTGAAGTGTTGATGCTCTGTTTTTGTTGTGGTCTTGCTCTGTTTGTGGGTGCCTTTGTTTTGGGCAAGGCTTGTCTTGTTGCCTCTTGTCAGTTTCCTGTTTCGGCTTGCTTGGTTGGGTTGTTGCCTTTCCCGTTAATAAAATTCTGCAGTTCATTTTTTTTTTTTATTACTTTTCAACCGTATATGTACAATTGATTGCCAATTTTTAAAGTTGTCATCTAATTAATCGTGCAAGTTGAGATAGATGATTGATTGTGCAAGTTAAAATAATTTTTTCTATGTTGCAAGTTGAGCATTTAAAAGACATTGACGGTTTTTTAAAAAAAAAAAAAAAACTAAAACAGGGACATGGATGAAATACTTGAGAAAGAAGATGATGGAGAACTCAGGGTGGGAATGGAGGTACATTTTGATGCTGAAGCCTATGATTTGTACAATAATTATGCTTTGAAAAAAGGTTTTAGTGTTCAGAAACATGTCATTAGAAGAGATTCATCAAATAATATTTGACAACGGGAATATGTATGTTCAAAGCAAGGATTTCAGATGGATGAAGATTTATGTGAAGTGAAGAAAGTAAATAAGTTAGAGACAAGAACCGGTTGCAAAGCTCTAATTTAATTTACTATGACTGGTGGGGTATGGACAATTTCCCATATAAATCATAATCATAATCATGAACTTGCTAAAGAGGAGGAAAGAAAATTTCTGAAATCCAGTCAAAAAATACCAAAAACTCATGGGAATGTCATTAGTTCTATGGTTGATGCCGGTGTAAGACCAACACAAGCATACTTCTTCTATTTAGCAAATGAAGTTGGAGGTGCTAAGAATATCGGGTTCACTAAAAAAAACGCAAGAAATTATTTGTAAAAAAAAAAGGAGGAAATGATAGAAGCGGGAGATGTTCAAAGTTTGCTTGATTATCAAGTAACAATATCAAGTCTTTCCAAACCTTGCGCCTTAGTGAGTTGATGCACGTGGGACTGAATGTGTATAACATTGCCACAATGATTGATTCTGGAACTGCAATTGTTAAAGAGAAGTTAATGGAAGTCATGAAGCTACTTGAAGAAGATGTAGACACTATCAATGTGTTGGAAAGCAATTTGGAAAAGGGAAAGAGGAAAGCAAGTGATTATTCAAACCATGACAATCTTGTCCATGAGAGTTCAGTGTTAAATCCATCAATTGTAAGGACTAAAGGACTTACAAATGTTAGATTGAAGAGTAATTTGGAGATGCGGAAGAGGAAAGTGACTAAAGGTATAAAATTATCTCATATGTCTTCACACATAAGTGTTTAGTACTAACAATTATAATTAATATAATGTTACATTTTTCTTTATACAGGGCAGCACAAACATGTGCCTATTACGATTCACATCATCCTATTGCTTTCAACACAACACCTTATCATCACTTTAATATGTCTAACACTTTAAACTTTTATGATAAGGTAAGTCTAGTATGCATTTCATTTGTGTTCATAGTGTATCTTGGTAGCCTTTATTTTTATTCATATTCACTTTTACTTATTTTTGTTTTAAAATTTTAGGATAATTTGCAATTACCTCTTGGACATCATAACTTAAGTTTTTCAAGCATGTTTCAGAGCATGGAACAAATGCCTCATTTGAGCCAGGTTTGACTTGAAACTTCAAAGTAAATTTATATAGATTCATGTATTTTTTTTAACTAAAAATGAATTTATGACGTAGGGTTCAGACAATTATGATACTGATCACTGCCACTATCAAGAAAATCAAAGTTGATGTATATTTATTATACTTTTTGTAACTATAATGGTATGTTTATCTATTTCTTTCAAGCTTGTTTGAGATGTTGATTTGAGTTTTTGTTTTATGTGATTTTGTTCTTGTATAGGTATATGATTTTGTTTTTGTACGGGTATAGATTCATGTTTTATTTTTTTCTTTTTTGTATAGGTTTACACTCATGGAGTTCATGAAGGTTAATCTATGATACCATTGCAAAGGTTAATCTATGATATCATTGCAAAGACCAAGAGATTAAGACTAGTATTCTTTTTGTAGCACATGTTCAAGGTTCAAATTTTTTGGGTTGTAACAATTCTAAGATTAATTGGGTGGTTTGTGAATTGCTATTTTGGATTTTCGGTCTCTCTTTTTTTGGGTGCTAATTGTAATGAGAGAGACTAATACAGGAGAGAATAGTTGAATGTGCTAAAAAAGACATTTGCATTGAAAAAAATATTCAACTTTATTTATATTGCGAAAATAAATATACAGCAGTCTAATGCACAAAGCCTTTGCATGAGTTCCACATGTTCAGGGTATTTCATGTATTTGTGCACAAATTCGTGTGAGTTCTTCACATAAACCAGCTCTAAATCATACCGAAAAACATGAATATTTCATGTAATTAAGACATGAGAGAAGGAAGAAAACATAACAGTCAATAAAAAAGTTACACCTCTTCGGCCAATGATTTAAACACTTGGAAGGGAACAATTCATTCTGAGCAGTCGACAGCGTCCTGCCACAAAATAAAACTATACACTATGAAATATGAAATATGTGACTTGGTGGGTAAAGCCAAAGGCAACATAAACCGAAATAAAATCTAAAAAAGCAAGGAAGAAACAGGACCTCTAGGCGAAATTTGTACTTGATACCAAAGGGCTTCGAAGATTTAAATTTCTTATCGCGTGACAAAGTATGTGTTACAATATTAGGATATCAATTTCATAATCGAAATAAAATCCATAATTATTACAACCATGTGGTTGTGACAAAGAGGGGTAAGAAAATCCTTCACCTTTTCAGAAAATTCTTATCCAGGAGACACTATTTCCAAACAACATAATTGTAAATATTACCAATAAACAAAATCTATTGAAATTAAGAGTAGAAATTATATAAAGATGTGAAAAAGCATAAATGCAAACCTGAAATGAATGGAAGACCCATATAGGAGGCAAAACCAATGACCTTTTTGGGTAGGTGGATGGCGATCTTGGAACTGATTTATTCATCGGGCAACATAGGGCAAATCGTCTCAGCAACAATAACTTCGACATGGCTATGGATCTTAATCAGCAACCAGGAGAAAAACGTTTCGGCGATCTTCGACGGTATGAGATCCCAAAATTCCCAATTGGGTCTCTTGACTATCTATTGAAAAAAAGAAGAAGCAAATTTCAAATATAAATGCACACTGCTTCAATCACAAAGTAAATATTAAAACTTCAACAACTTAAATAAATTAATAAAATAAACACCTAACTGAAATAGTGGTCACTGGAGACAGCGAGGATAGGACGGCGATGATCATGGTAAGTCAATGTCGAGATCTTGGCAGAGAAGAAGAAAGAACCATTGAAAAAATGGGAGAGAAAATGGCTTTTGTCGCCAGAAGAGGAGCCAAAAAGTGAAAAGAAAAAATGGTTTATTTATTTATTTATTTAAGCTAGTTGAGACATGTGTCACTCACCGTAGGCATCCGATGCACCACCATCAGATTCCACTATGGTGCATCGGATGCACCCAAGTTTTTCTCCCTAACTATATAAAAAGTGTGAGTTGGTCATCCCATTTTTTGTTTGAATTTTTTGTTTGTATTCATGCCTTTTGCTTTATAATTAACAATTAAAAAAACAAAACAAAAACAAAAATTAACTTCAATCGACGAATTTCGATTTAGAGAAAAGAGAGATTGAGAGAAACAAAGAGTTAAGAGGTGTAAAGATAACTATGAGATTTGGAATAGACATGAATACAAATATATATTTGAGATCCACATAAAAAAAACAAGGGAACTTCGATCAGAGGTCCAGCAAACAAACAAAAGAGAAGATCTTTGGCTCCAAGTCTCTCATTGCAGGTGATTCACATTTTTTTATTCGGCAATTTTAATTTTGGTTTCATGGGGAGTTATTCAATTGAGCTATCAATTGTTGATTGCATGTGGAGGATTATGTAATTTGGGGGATAAGATTTTCCTGCTTTTATTGGGAATTTAGGAATTTGGTTTTGTTATAATTGAAAATAGAACACGATATATATAGATATATAGACATATCTAGCTCTATTGCCTCACACATGCTCTACCTATTGTATAGGTGCATCAATGGCTGAATTTGGGAGCCCAAACGCTTCTCAGTTAGACCAAACAAGATTTTCGAAGCTTCAAGAACGAAGAGGTAAGGCTACTACCATGTTTCTTCGTCGCTTTCTCAATTTGGTTCTCTCCTTCTTCCCTAATTATTTTCTTTGTGTAGGATTTTAGTTCAAAAATAGGTTCAGAGTATGTCTTAAAACCCTAGATTTTAGCAAAAACTTTTAATTTTATTTTTGATGGGTGGTTTGAGATGCTGATACTGATTTTTTATTTTATTTTGTACGCTTATAAAGATCAAAACTTTATTGCTAAAAGTGAACGCTTTTAACTCTTATTTGAGGTTGCAATCTCGGTTTCTAACACAAGTTTCTGGTTTTGTTTTTGTTGTTTCAGGTATTTTTGTGTTTTTGTTGCAACTGCTACAATTCTATAAACAGGTTCACTGCTTAAATTTTTGTTAGTGAAAAACTGAAAATTGTTTGATTTGCTTGTAAAGTTTGGTCTTTCAGTCCTTTTTTGTGCTTATTAAATGTGTTTGGAATCTTAATTGTTGTGAATTTTGATCGATGTTCATTTTCATGTCTATCTTTATTTTTTCCTCGTGTTACTTTGCATGTGTACAAATGTAAAATGAATTGCTTTATTGTGTTGATTGATTATTAAAATTATTTTCTTTTAAAGAGTTTGTTTTGCAATTTTAGGATTTGGGTTTAGTGAGATATTGTTTTCCTTTTAATAGATCTCTGTAAATGCTATCTAATTAGTTTGGCTGCACGTGGAGGGTTTTTGAAGGCAGAAACTTGTCTTTATCAGTCTTCTAGGCAAAACAGTTGCATTTTAGGATCATTTTGTTGAAGTGGAAGCTATCAGCTCAGGTGGGGTTCATCTCTCATTTTTCTTTTTTTGATTTATTGTTTTAGGGTTTCTTATTAATTTTTATTTGAATCTGTCACCGTTGACTTAACTTCTTCATCTGAATTGATTGTAATACAACTTTGATTCATTGTAAGCCTTGATATTAGTTAAACAAGAGAGAAACTTTGATAGTTGTTTGAGATGGATAGGTTTGGGTTTTGATTTATGCAAACAGCTAATTTTGATATAATTGAAATCCTTTTACATGTGAAATACATCTACCAGGTGGTTTGTTATTACAAAACTTAAATTTCAGCAATTGAAATTCTTTTACTTGTAAACTACATCTACCTGGTGGTTTGTTATTATAAAACTTAAATTTTAGCACTTTTGTTATAGATTGATTGTGTTTCCATATTGGTCGATCTTTGTGAAGCTATTACAATCTTTGTGTGTATGTGTATTATATTGTTGAATGCTGATCGTTGCCAAATATTAATTGTAGGAACCAGATGTAGATGCATTTAGTGTTAGATTGACATAATCTTAGATCCAAACTGGTTTCGAACTAATCGAGGAAAGAACCCAATGCTTATGAGCTTGATTTCAGGTGTTTATCATGGATATATGGGTGGTAACTGTATATCATATAACAACTACGGTTCAAAAGTTGTAATTCAATTTCATGGTTGTTTTATTGTGTTAGGTCTGAGATGACTATGGTTATCTTACATGTGATTGTATTCATATGTTTGCTTTTAAATAGAATTATGACAATGGATATGAAGAAGTTGAATTATCAGCAAGAAATCAAAGAAGAAAATATTAGGGCCTGTCCTGCAAGCTGTTTTCAGCCTGTTTTCGTTTTTGTTTTCCAAAAATGATTTCGAATTCGCGTTCGGTAACCGTTTTTCATTTTATTTTCAAAATACAAAAACAAAATGAAAAACAAAACCAGTGTTAAAAGTGGAAAATTTAAAAACAAAAAAAACTTGTTTTTCTTGAATTTGTTTTTGTTTTCCATATGAAGTGGGTCCAATATCATTTTTTTTTTTTTACTTTTTTTTTTCTCACTTCTTTTCTTCTTTGTTTAGAGTCAGAGACTCACAATTTCACAAACACAATTTCCCCTTATTCTTATTCTTCTTCATCTTCATCTTCATAGGTCGTTGTCTTCTTGTCTCCTTCTTCATCTTCACAGTTCGTTGTCTTCTCCTCCTTCTCCTCCTCCTCTTCTTCCGCAGCTCTTCTTCTTCTCCTTCTCCATGACCCGACGCCGGAGGCGGTGCGTTCCTCCTCCGGCGACGCCGATCTGGCCAGATCGGCGTCGCTTGGAGGAGGATCTCACTTCCTCCGGTGTTGGAGCTGCCGACTCCTTCCAATTTTTTTTTTTCTTTTTTCGTTATTAAAGATTTTGGACTCTTGAGCTTTATTGGTTGATTTGTGGTGGAGATAATCTAGACTATATGCAGTATTATTGGTTGTTGATTTGATTGTCAAATATGAGTGTGTATTTTTTTTTTTTTGGGTATTGTGTTGTGAACATGAGTATTGTGGTACCAATTATTATTTTTTTGAACAATTAAACTTTATTGAGTAAAGGAATCAGATGCAATAAGCCAACAACAAGAAAACAGAGCACATTGAACAAAGGCAAGCCCAAACTGCCACCAGCAAAGCAAAAAGAAAAGAATTATTGGTACCAATTATTGGTTTCATTATTTTCTGGGTATTTTTTCTGGTATTGGTTTCAATATTATTGTTGTCTGCTCTGCTTTAGATTACTCTTGAGTTGCAAATATTGAAATCTTCTCAAGACTCACTCTCTCATTGTTATTCAGATATTGATTCAGTGGCAAAACAAGACTATATATATAATTGCTGTCTCGTTTTGTGATGAATTTGTGGCATTTAATATAAAAATTGAAGCATTTGTAGATCCAAAAAAATGGTAATCGAGAAGTAGAGAATTAACATATAAATTGATGTTGGGGTTTGTTAAACAAAAATTAAAATGCTAAATATTTAATTAATTTGTTCTATAACTTCAGGTTAATGTAAAAATAAAAATAAAAATTGAAATTGACATTTCAATTTTCGAAAGTTTTCAATTATCCTATCAGACGTGTTTTTTCCGTTTTTATTTTCAAAATACGGATTCCAGTAAATGCTACCAGACGCGTATTCGGAATTCAAAAATAAAACTAAAAACACTGTTTTTATTTTCATTTTCCTTATCGAAAAACAAAAACAAAAAACGGCTTGCAGGACGGGCCCTTAATCTTCAAGAATTTGGAGCTTTGTATTTCAAAAGACAAATAAAGCAAGGAAGAAAGGAATACAAAGAAAAAAGAAATTTGTCTTCAAGAATCATGTTTTATGCTTTTAAGGGTAACACACTAATTTGAAGTTGTATCACTGTTTCAATAATGGATTCATACCTGCAATGTATGTTGTTATTGTAGATGTTACTACTTTATATATTTTTATGCAATATGCTTGACTTTTATTGAGTGTTGGTATTTATTTTTATTAACTGATTTCTCTGTTGTCAACTTTTATGAAATATAAATGCAATATAAAAATATATATATAAATATGAATGCACGCGTATGCCTTGCATGTGCCACCAAAATCTAGTACAGACAAATAATTGAAGATCAATAAATGGGCTTTTTATATGAGGGTGTAGGTGGGGCCCTTGGCTACTTATTGGGTGTTTTGGGCTTGTTTGCTAGGTATGATCAATTTGTCCAAAAGGGTCGATATAATAAAATAAAACATTTAAAGGGAGCCAAAAAAATGATGAAATTTAATGATAAATTTATAATTTTTAAAGAGTTTTCTTCAAAATAAAATCGAGGAAGCCGGGATCATGGCCACTCTCCGCGGAATGTCCCAAATATAACGTTTCTTAAAAAAATCTAGAATTTGTTTGAAATTTGGGGGTTTGCTTTTGGGTCGATGGGTTTTCTCACCCAAACCCGGTTTGCTTCTCAGGTCAACGCCACCACTGTCGGTGGGCTTCGCCAGTTTTTGCACGAAACTCGTGCCTGTTGTGGCGGGGAGGGAGATCAGTGGTCGTTGACCACGATAGGGTCAGTTCGAGCGACCCAAAACCACCTCCAGCTGCAGTTCGTGTGAAAACTGTCAACTGGTGTGTAGCTCAGCTGGTAGATGGACGAGCCATATATAAGAGAATTTGTTGATATTTCAAACATTGATCTCAACGCAGTGAATAATGGGTCCAAATCATATAAAAAGAAAACGTTGCTAATATAAACTGGCACTTAAAATTCAAATTGGTTAATTGAATTTGTTTATAAAAAAAACATAAAATTGTTTTCATGATGACTGAAAAAATTATGGTGAGTATCTGTTTCTCAGAAAAAATATTTGCAAAATTATTCGGAAGAGTAAGTGAAAGATTAAATAGAAATAGAAGTTTATTGTTCAACTATGCCACTATGGGTTGTACATAATTCTTATTCAGGAGTGGTGTAAAATGACTTCTGACATCAATTTTTTTATTTTTATTTTTTTGGTATCCGAGGGTATCCAGACTAGTTTGTGCGTACCTCGACTAATACCATGAAGCCTTGAAGTTAACAGTTGAGTAAACCTCTAGTGACCCCAAGAGAAATGTGACTACCAGGGATCGAATTCAAGACGTCCGAGTTTACGGCTCGCCCTAGTAACTAGCGGCACTAACCCTTGAGGTTGACATCAAACTTTTAGGTAAGACTAGATCGAACAGTAGACTTGCACGTGGACTCAACAAAAAATCCACACAGCTTTATTAAAGTAGCTTTATTTATTTTTATTATTTTGTAAGTTAAAGATTCTTTATTGATAATTGTGTGGAGTGGTCCACACTAAAATTTCTTTATTTTTTTGTTTATTTTGAAAGATAAAGATGTTTTATTGATAAATGGGCGGAATGGAGTCCACGTTAAAGTTGCTGAGCATCAGTGTTGTCTCTTTTTAGTTTTTAGCACATTCATTTGTCTCTTTTTGTTCCTCCAACGCTCATTTTAATTTGAATATCAAGAAGCACTAGCTCAAAGTAAATTATGTTGGAAAATTCCAACATGTGAGGCCACACATATAAATATTAAATGTGTTATGCTATTTCTAGTTAAGTCTAAATTAAAGTGATCTAATTAAGAATTAAAGTTTTAAAACTTAAAGATATAATTGTTATGAAATTAATGTATAGATACCAGAGTGCTATATCTAATTTGATGAGGGGCCAAATTAGAAATAGCAAACCTTATAATAATCTGATTATTAGACTATCTCTAATGCATATGCCAATGCTAATGCCAATGCCAAATTTGGTACAAAATATAGTGAAATGTTATCTTTAACATCATTTTAGCATTGTACTCCAATGTAAAATTTTATTTGATATGCTATTTTTTATTTTTTATTTTTTAATTATTTAAAATTATAAAAGTTAACAAATACAATCAATATATTCAATGAATGCATTGAATATTTTGATAGAATTGTTTGAATCTCAATTTTCCCTTCTAAATTTGTTAAATTTTTATTATTTAAAATTAAAAAGTCAACAAATACGGCTGCATTTATTGCTGTACCATATTTACGGCTGCAATTTGGCACAGTGTATAGTATATGCCAAATTTGGCACAGTTTTTAGCGTTGCATTGGAGCATGTTTTTTTTACTTTGTGCCAAATTATAGCATTGGCACAATGATTTAGCATTGCATTGGAGATGCTTTTATATATTAGGATTATGGTCCCCAAATTACACGATACTTTTTGGCTTGTCCGTATCCCTATCACCAAAACAAGAAAGAACACTTTAGGGTTCACAAAGATCGTGATAATTTGGAAGATCACAACCCGTCCACCAACCTCCGGCAATGGATTCAAGTACGCTTCCGCTTTCACTTATTTCCGCTTTCTCTTGAATCGCTATGGGTTAGTGACATGTAATTAAGATTTGATTAAATCATGATATAGAAACATGTTTAGGTTAAACTATGGATGTATTTTATGCCTATACATGTTAGATCTGGTATAAATCAAATTCTTTACAAGTGGTATCAGAGCCCCCCGTGATCGATTCTTGAGAAATTTTAGAGATTTCAGTTTATAAATATGATGATTTGTTGTGTTGTTCATCTACTGTGTTGTTTTATATGTTGAATCCATCGAACAAAATTATTTGCACTTTTATTGTGAGTTATGTGGATGGATTTGGTGGGTAGATGTACATGCATTAAAAGTATTGGGTTACCTTGGATTGGTTTTCTCACCGATGTTAAAGTTGTTTTCTGATGGGTGCGGGTTTCAAATAAGTTCTTCGATTTTCTTTTTTAATAAAAAAAATAATAATCTAGAATTTGTTTGAAATTTGGGGGTTTGCTTTTGGGTCGACTGGTTTTCTCACCCAAACCCGGTTTGCTTCTCGGGTCAATGCCACCACTGTTGGTGGGCTTCACCAGTTTTCACATGAAACTCGTGCCTTTTGTGGCGGGGAGGGAGATCAGTGGTTGTTGACCACGATCGGGTCAGTTCGAGCGACCCAAAACCACCTCTAGCCACAGTTCGTGCGATCCAGAGTGGATCGATCATCGTTGCCTCGATTCGCGTGTTGCGTGTCATTCGCTGCTTCTCCGTCGTGCATCGTTGACTCTAGGGGATGGGCTGGTGGCTTAGGTGGTAGTGAATGGTGAAGGAATCAGGTCACATAGCTTGATTTTGCTCTGGGCCACTTTTAGAGAATTTGATACTCTTTAGGGATTGATTTGCAATTATTTTGGGCAATTTTGTGATTTTGAAAAAACTATGGGTCATTTCATAATTACCAAAACTTACAGGGCTAGGTTGTAATTTTCAAAAATGTTGGGGCCAATTTTTAATTATTGAAAAATATTGGGTGAGTTTTTATTTTTCAAAATATTGGGACCAATTTGTAATTGCTAAAAATTGAGGTACCGTTTTGTAATTTTAAAAAATTAGGGGCTTTTTTGTAATTGTACAAAATCAGGGGCTATTTTGTAATTATGATTAAAAAAAATCAACTCAAATTCAAATATTTTTTGGTATATCTTTTATGGTTAAATAAAGTAGTCCATCATTCTAAATGTGCTAATTGAAACAAGATGTCGTCAAAGTGACCTCTCTTGTGTAGATTGTTCATGAGGGATGTTGGATGTTTGTGTGTGTGCAAATTCATACGAGTATTAGCCGACCCAAATGAAGGTTAATACATGGCCGAATTGCACACACAGTTGTGGTGGTAAACATGTGACAATTATAAAGTTTTACATATGAATAATAAGTCGATCCAAAAATAGATTTATTATTTGACATGAATTATTGTCAATGACTGATCACTACAACAAGAGTACCACTTACAGTTAATATTGTGTGTGCAAATTCATGCGGGTATTAGCCGGCCCAAAGGAAGGTTAATATTTGGCCGAATTGCACACACACCTGTGGTGGTAAACATGTGACAATCATATGGTTTTACATGTGAATAATAAATCGATCCAAAAATAGATTTATTATTTGACATGAATTATTGTCAATGTTTGATCACTGCAACAAGAGTACCACTTACAATTAATATTACTGTCCAAAGACTTGATATTAATGTTGTGCTAGGTATCTTGAGATGGGACTTACCATTATTTGAATTTGTTGATTATTGTATTTGGTTATTAATGTGAGCATGTTTGTTTGTTTGTTTGTTCGTTTTGTTTTCTTTACGGCTAGTGTTTCTATTATATCTGCTAATATCAACTCTATACTCATGCTTAATGGGACCAACTTTAAGGATTGGAAGCACTAAGGAGAACATACTTATTGTTCTCAGTTGCATGGATCTAGACCTTTCACTTCGGATTGAGTAGCCCACTTCTCATATGGATGCAAGTTCTCCTGATGACAGAAAGAACTTTGAGAAGTGGGATTGCTCAAATTGCACGAGTCTTATGATCATCAAGCGCGACATTCCGGAGGCATTTAGAGGTGCAGTATCTGAAAAGATAACCAAGCCAAAGAGTTCCTAGCCGAAATTGAAAAGCATTTTGTGAGAAACGATAAGGTAGAAACAACCACGCTTTTGCAAAGCTTGATTTCTATGAAGTACAAAGGTAAGGGGAGCATAAGGGAGTACATTATGGAAATGTCTCATATTGCTTTTAAGCTTAAGGCACTGAAGCTCGAGCTGTCTGACAACTTGCTCGTGCATTTGGTATTAATATCACTTCCTGCACAATACAATCAATTTAAGGTCAGTTACAACTGTCAAAAGGAGAAATGGACTCTTAATGAGCTCATTTCTTACTGTGTGCAAGAGGTAGAAAGATTAAAGCAAGACAGGACCGAAAGTGCTCATTTGGCTAGCACCTCTAAGGACAAGGGCATAAAGAGTGTCAGGTCTGACCATGATCGTGAATATAACGACAAATATGACGGTTCAGGTGAAAAACGTCCAAGATCGTTTGTTAAATTCATAGAGGAATGTGGAATCGTCCCACAGTACACCATGTCATGATCACCTAGCATGAATGGTGTAGCTGAAAGGTGAAATCGGACTCTTAAGGATATGGTAAGGAGTATAATTAGTCATTCCACCTTACCAGAGTCACTCTAAGGAGAAGCACTTAAAACAGTAACTTATATTCTGAACCGAGTGCCAACTGAAGCAGTTGTAAAACCATCTTATGAGCTTTGACAGGTAGAAAGCCTAGTTTAAAGCATTTTCACATTTGGAGATGTCCAACTGAGGCAAGACCTTACAAACCACATGAAAATAAATTGGACTCCAAAATTATGAGTAGTTACTTCATTGGCTACTCTGAGCGATCTAAGGGTTATAAGTTTTATGATCCCACACTTAGGTTAATTTTTGAGACGAGAATTGCAACATTTTTTGAGGATGTTGACATTTTTTGAGGGGAGAAATAAGGTTAGAGACATTGTCTTTTAGGAGGAATCAGCTTCGATTCCCACTATTGTTTTTGATAATGTGCAGGTTTCTATACCTGTCATTGATCAAGAAGCAAATCCAGATCCTCAACCAGACAATGTTGATCAACCCTCCATTCAAGATGAGGTAATTGTTCCTGAGGAACAATAAGGCAATCCATTAGAGAAAGGAGAAATATTCCAGACAATTTTTTCGTATTTCTCCAGGAACATGAGGAAAACATTGGAATGGTGGAAGATGATCCAATCAACTTCCATCAAGCCATGCAGTTCCAACTCTCAAAAGTGGATTGATGTCATGAATGAGGAGTATAAGTCTATGCAAGACAATAAGGTTTCAGAACTTATCCCATTACTAGAAGGTACAAAGCCCATTGGTTGTAAATGGATTTTTAAAATCAAAAAGGGATTCGAAAGGTAATGTAGAGAGATATAAGGCTTATCTTGTAATTAAAGGCTTTACCCAAAAGGAAATGATTGACTTTAAAGAGACTTTCTCTCCGGTTTCAACAAAAGACTCTTTTAGGACGATCATGACACTTGTTGCACATTTTGACCTTGAGCTTCATCATATGGATGTCAAGACGGCATTTCTCAATGGTGACATTAACGAAACAATTTATATGGTGCAGCCATAAAACTTTGAGTCAGGGGACCTAAAGAATATGGTCTGTAAATTGACAAAGTCCATTTATGGACTCAAGCAAGCTTCCCATCAGTGGTACCATAAGTTTCATTAAGTGATTATCTCGTTTGGTTTTGAGATAACCGCTATTGATAATTGTGTATATCACAAATTCAGTGGCACATATTCCTGGTTTTGTATGTCGATGACATACTGCTTGCCACAAATGATATAAGTATGTTGCACGAAACCAAGAGATTTCCATCAAAGAATTTTGAGATGAAAGATCTTGGTGACACCTCTTTTGTATTAGGGATCCTGATACAACGAGATCGCTCTCGGGGTATTCTTGGATTATCATAAAGAATCTATATCGATAAAGTACTCAAAAGGTTTGGCATGCAGGACAATCCAGGTGACACCTCTGTCGCTAAGGGAGACAAGTTTAGTCTTAATCAGTGTCCTAAAAATAACCTTGAAGTTAAGGAAATACAGAAGATTCCCTATGCATCAACTGTGGGGAGTCTAATATATGCCCAGGTGTGTACATGTCCGGATATTATGTACATTGTTGGTATGTTAGGCAGATATTTAAGTAACCCTAGGATGGATCATTGGAAAGCAACCAAGCGGGTTTTGAGGTATTTACAGATAACAAAATATCACTTGCTCACATATAAGAGATCAGATCAGTTGGAGATCATAGGGTATTTCGACTCCAATTATGCTGGCTGCCAAGACAGTAGGAGATCCACATCAGGCTACATATATCTGTTGGCTAGTGGAGCTATTTCTTGGAGGAGTGCCAAACAGACACTCATAACTTCTTCCACCATGGGAGCACAGTTTGTAGCATGCTATTAGACATCCAACCATGGGATATGGCTGTGGAATTTTGTCACTGGGCTGCACATTCTGGAGGGTACTGAAAAACCACTCAAACTATATTTTGACAATAAGTCAGTAGTGTTATATTCCAACAACAACAAGAGCTCATCTAGGTCAAAGCATATTGACATTAAGTTCCTAGTTGTGAAGGAGAGAGTGTAAAGTGGATAGATATCCATAGAGCACATTGAAACAAACTCCATGATAGCGGATCCGCTTACAAAGGGATTACCACCCAAGGTCTTTCATGAGCACACTACTCATATGAGTGTTATTTTGTGTGAGGATATCACATTATAGTGGGAGTTTGTATTACTTTGTATTTTAATTGCTTTATGTATTTGGATATTTTTCTGATCAGAAATAAAGTATTCAGTTCATTTCACTCTATTGCATTGTGTTAAGTATTGATCTCACTAAAGAATAAAGTATGACTAGTTGGAAATAGACATGTATAGATCACATTACATGTAATTTCCATGATACACATCCATGATTGATCTATGTCATTTGGTTATGTTGGTGTACGTGACCATTAATGGATTTAGTCATGCTAAATATGACAAAAACCGCTTTGATCCTATAACGGCATAATCAATGGATGAGATTGTTTGGATATACCCTAAAATTGTGATAGCAAAATTTTGGAGCTCATAAAGTCATACACATTTGTAAGGTTACATATGTGGCCTGGTGGGAGATTGTTGGAAAATTCCAACGTCTGGGGCCACACATGTAAATATTAAATGTGTTATGCTATCTTTGGTTAAGCCTAAATTAAAGTGATCTAACTAAGATTTAAAGTTTTAAGGTTTAAAGGTATAATTTTCATGGAATTAATGTGTAGATACCAGAGTGCTATATCTGATTTGATGAGGGACCAAATTAGAAATATCAAACCTTAAAATAATCTTATTATTATATATTAGGGTTATGGTCCCCAAATTACACGATACTTATTGGCTTGTTTATATCCCCATCACCAGAATAAGAAAAAAACACTTTAGGGTTCACAAAGATTATGATAATTTGGAAGATCACAACCCGTCCACCAACCTCCGGCAATGGATTCAGGTACGCTTCCGCTTTCACTTATTTTTGCTTTCTCTTGAATCGCTATGGGTTAGTGACATGTAATTAAGGTTTGATTAAATCATGATATAGAAGCATGTTTAGGTTAAACTATGGATGTATTTTGTGCTTATACATGTTAGATCCGGTATAAATCAAATTCTTTACGAATTCTACCAGAAAACCAAGCCAGTCTGAATTCTTGCGTTCTCTCATCATTTTCCTTTCATTTCTCTATTTCCACAACCTAATCAAAAAAAAAAAAAAAAAAAAAAAAAAAAAACCATTCCAATGGCTGAGTTCATTGTTTCTACGGTACTTCCTGTTCTGTTCAAGAAATTGATGTCTCCTGAACTGCTTACCTTTGCAACTTAAGAGGGCGTTCGTGAGAAGCTGAAAAAATGGGAAAGGACTTTGAAGATGATCAAAGCACTTCTCGCCAATGCAAAGGACAAGCAGGTGACGAATGGAGCTGTGAAGATGTGGCTGGAGGATCTCCAAGACTTGGCTTATGATGAGGAGGACAACTTGGATGAGTACGTGACTGAGGCTTTAAGAAGAAAGTTGAAGATACAAGAGCATCAAGCGGTTAGCACTAGCAGAGCTTGGAAACTCATTCCTACTTGTTGCATTGGTTTTACTCCAAATGCTTTATGGTCCAATTTCAGTATGTAATCTAAAATAGATGATATTACTAGTCGATTGGATGATCTTTGTAGACAAAGAACTGAACTTGGGTTGGTTGAGATTGCTGGAGGGAGATCCGCCACTACTTCATTGAAAAGGCCACCCACTTCAAGTTTGCAAATCGAACTTGATGTTTATGGGAGAGATGAAGACATAGCTAAAATAATTAAAATGGTGGTGACTTATGAACCAGGTGATGCCAATAACTTTGGTGTAATATCCTGTAAGGATTCTCATTTATTGATTGGCTTATTTCGTGGACAAACCATATATTGGGGCTTGATGTAAGGGTAGCTTAGGCTTGTGATGGTTGGTGATTTGCACAACCAAGGCCCGCTCAAGACCTCAAGAGAAGAAGCACCAAAGGTATATTAAAGTGCTTACTTGCTTTGAAGAGATTTAGTTGCATGCACTCACAACTCATGCATATCTCTAATACTTGTATGTTGTGTGTTTTTACATGTGTGCATTCGTGTTCTTGAATATCTCTTCATACATGTTTAAATGATTGCATCTTGTTCAGTGAAATGTCATAACATGCTTAGGCATTAGGATGCAACGCCATGAAGTCTCTTCATGCATATTTAAATGATTACATCTTGTTCATTGAAATGCCATGACATGTTTAGGCATTAGGATGCAAAGCCATAAATTCTATTCATGCATGTTTTAATTGAGTGCATCTTTTTCAATGACAATGCCATGACATGTTAGGCATTAGGATGCATTCAAATCTCACACTTGCACTTCATGTATGTTAGTCTTAAGTGTGGTGTAATTCGTTTCCGTTTGTGTGATCGGAAACGTCCACGCTTGCACGATGGTATGCATGTCTTAGCATGATGGTTGACCAATTGAGAAGGTCTCATTCTTCTCTTGGATAAGTGGTAGTTTTGGTTTGGTTATTTGGAGTAAAGTGTCTAGTTTAAAAAGATTGGATTTCAATGTTTCAAGTGTTTTCAAAACTGACCTTTGCATGGTCTTGTGACCATAACTTTTTATACAAAGCTTCAAAATGAGTTTTGAAAATTTCTGTACAAATTAGACACTCATACCTTTTCAACGGTATATTATTCATAATATTTTATGACCGTTTGGATTGGTTTTAAAATCTCCAAAGTTACAACCAAAACAGGGCAACTCTGTTGTTGTCCGTTTATGACCTTTGGTCACTCAATTGACCATAACTTTTTCTACAGATATCGAAATTTTATTCTATAAAAACGAGTAGAAAGTAGACATCCATACCTTTCCAACAATATATCATACGAAAGGTTTGATATCGTTTGGTCATGTTTTGAAGCACTCAAATCTTGAGCCGCTGCATTAACGCGTGTACCGCGAAAATGCCATAATTTTTCCATTTCTCCCAAAACAACATAGTTTCACTTGGGCATTATAAATACATATCTTTCTCATCATTTTGAGGGCTGAGCCACAAAATCAAACCCTAGAGAGAGAGGCTCCATATTCTTGAGAGAGAAAGAGAGAGACTTGAGAGAAAAAGCTTAAAGATTACATATTTATCTCTCTAAACCCATTCCCACATGCACAAATCATCATCTATGCATCATCTAGGTTCATCTAGTATGTGCTAATGCATGGGTCTTCTTCAACACACATGGTATGATTTGTTAAACACTAATTTCATCTAATCTTAGTGTTTTCACTTATCAATTTATCTCTTTTATCACTTGTATGTTCTTTGAGTAATTTCTACATACATGATTGAGATTATGTGTTGATTGGGTTATTTATGTTAGCTAGGTTTTCATGCCTATTTTATATCTAGCTAATTAATCTCATTATATGATTGAGATTATTTTTGATAGTTTAATTGATTAGGTCATTACACTAGTAGAAATTTAGTCTTTCCAGACAAAATTTTAGTAGACAAATCAAGATTTGTAGCCATAGGTAACTTTTCCCTACAAAACGAATTTTTTCTGGAAAGATAACATTTCGTTGGGAAAGGTAACCTTTCTCCACAAAACTCAAAATTCGTCTGGAAATGGTACAAAAATTTTCCTAACCTTTCCCCACAAACGAGTTTCGTTGGGAAAGGTAACCTTTCCCCACAAAACTCAAAATTTGTTTGGAAAGGGTACCAAAATTTTCCCAACCTTTCCCTATAAACGAGTTTCGTCGGGAAAGGTAACCTTTCCCCACAAAACTAGAAATTCGTCTGGAAAGGGTACAAATTTTTTCCCAATCTTTCTCCACAAACGATTTTCGTTAGGAAAGGTAACCTTTCCCCACAAAACTCAAAATTCATCTGGAAAGGGTACAAAATTATTCCTAACCTTTCCCCACAAACGAGTTTCGTCGGGAAAGGTGACCTTTCCTAATGAAACTCAAAATTCATAAGGAAAAGTTAACGAAATTTTTTCCCAACAAACATTGTATTTGAAGGGAAAAGTTAATTAAATTTTAAAAAATATATACTAAAATTAATTAATTAATTAAAAAATATATGTGCTAAAAAATATTAAAATTTAATTAATTAAAATTATATTTTTGGGGGATGGGGATGGAGGAGGTCCCCATTTTCCCCACAAATATATTGAAATGGGGATGGGGGAGGATTCCCTAAATCATATATAAATATAATTATATATATATATATATATTAATATAATTATATATAAATAATTATATTAATATGTTATATATATATATATATATATTAATATATGGAATGTTTTTTTTTTATTGTTAATTTATAATTTTTAGTCAAACGGGGAAATGGGGGAACGGGGGAAACGGAGAAACGGGGAAAAATGGAGAAAACGGGTATTGATCATTTAATTAAATAACAAAAATTTAAAAATAAAAAAAAAAAACATTATCACCAAACCCGATTTGCAATCCAATAAATATTTTTTAATATATGTTTGTCATTCAAATTATATTTTTAATTAGTTGAATAAATTTAAATTTATTTAACAAGTTTTTTTTTTAAAAAAAAAAATTCTAACAACTCATATAAGTTATATATAAATATAATGCAAATGTTAACAGATCAAGTGTTGTAGTCTAGCGGTAAAGGCTTACCACTTTGATATGAGGTTGCAAGTTCGATTCCTCATAATGACAATTAATTATCAATATTATCAATGGTGGGCCAACGGAGGGGTGGGCCGGCGACGGTCGACGGTGGGGTGGCTGGACGGCGGATTAATTTTTAAAGTTCCAAAATCTTTGCGGACAAATGTATACCCTTTCCAGACGAATGTATTTCGTCGGCTAAAATCTTTCCAGACGAATGTATTTCGTTGGCTAAGCTAAAACCTTTCCAAATGAATGCATTTCGTCGGCTAAAACCTTAGTACACAAAATACATTCGTCTGGAAAGGTTTTAGCCTACAAAATAATTTGTCGGCTAAAACCTTGCCCGACCATGATGTCCCGACGAAATTGCCCACGAAAATTTTTCATCGGTGAAAACTTTTCCAGACGAATTTCGACCTTTCCCCATGAAAATGATTTGTCTGGAAAGACTAAATTTCTTGTAGTGAATTATTGCCTAAAAGCTATGCCATAAACATTCTTGTGTGATTTATTGATAACTAGGTTGATAGATTGTATTTTAATCAACTAGTTAATCTTTCGAATGTTTGTGGGTTATTTGTGATAGCTATTGTATTTAGGATTGGTTATCCTTAACATAGCTAAAGTTGTATGTCATGTCATATAGCTATATTTGATATCTAGGTTTGATTTTATTGTCATCATATAATCCTAGATAGGCATTTAGTGTACCCTAGCACTTATTGCATATTTGGATATTTGCATAATATTCACTTAGGGTGTTGATCTCTTCGGAGAAGTAAGTCTTGTGTGATGACCGGGATTAGGCCGTACACCGGGATTAGGTGGTCACATGAGCAAATTGGACTAGGTCCACTTTTACAAGCCTGCGGGTAGTGGTAACGGGTTATTGATCGGGATTAGATCGTAAATCGGGATTAGGTCGTAAATCGGGATTAGGTTGTAAACGTTATCACAATTAGTGGATTCGAGGTTCGAGTGTGGCGCACTTACCAGCCCGTGGTTTTTCCCGTGAGGGTTTCCACGTAAATATCAAGTGTTATTTAATTTTCGCACCATATTACACTTGCTATATTATATTGTCTAGTTTGGGGCATTTTCGTAATCTTGACTAATCGCGAAAATTGGGTAATATTGATTAAAATCTATTCACCCCCCCTCTAGATAATTAGAACACACCCCGCATTATTTGTTTCATATCCATTGTGGGCATGGGAGGACTCAGTAAAACAACATTGGCTTAAGAAGTGTACAATCACGAGTCATTGAAAGGTTTCAACTTGAAAGCATGGGTCTGTGTCTCTGACGATTTTGATGTTACGAGAATATCCACGGCCATTTTGGAGTCCATCATCTGTAATCCTTGTAATCTAAAGGATTTAGATGCAGTGCAAAATCAACTCAAAGAGAAACTAAGTGGAAGAAAATTCTTGTTTGTCCTGGATGATGTCTGGAGTGAAAACTATAACATGTGGGTAACATTGAGGTCACCCTTTATGGTTGGATCGAGCTCATGGGAGCAAGATCATTGTAACGACTCGTCATGAACGTGTTGCCTTCATAATGGGTTGTTCCACCAAATATCATAGATTAATGCTACTGTCAAGCGATGATGTTGGTCATTGTTTGAAAAACTTGCTTTTGATAATGGAGTTATGGGTGCAGAACTTAGCGAATTGATTCGTCAAAAAGTTATTGAAATGTGCAACGGTTTGCCCCTAATAGCGAAGACTCTTGGTGGCCTTTTACGCTCTGAGAAAAGAGACAAGTGGTTAGACCTATTGAATAGCAAACTATTGGAATTACAAGAGAAAAGTGAGATCCCCGTAGCCTTGCAAATAAGTTACCATCATCTTCCTTCACATTTGAAGATATATTTTGCTTATTGTGCCATTCTTCCAAAAGATTACGAATTTGAAGAAACGGAACTTGTTTTTTTATGGATGGCCGAAGGCTTGATTCAACAATCAAGTAAGAACGAGCAATTGGAAGATTTGAGAGGTGAGTATTTTTGTGATTTGATATCAAGATCAATCTTTCAAATATCAAGTAGCAATAGTTCTAAATATACAATGCATGACCTTGTTAATGATTTAGCTCAAAAGGTCTCTAAAAAACTAAGTTTTCGGTTGGAGGATGAACTAGAGTCCAATAATTTATCAACAATTTCTGAAAAGACTCGTTATGCTTCTTATATATGTCATCAATATAATGACAAAAGAAGATTTCAGGTCTTCAATGATGCAGTGCACTTAAGGATGCACTTGTCAGTGCCATGAGTAAATGCATGGGTTGAGACTTGTTACATTAGTAATATAGTTGTTTTTGATTTATTATCGAGATTTAATAATTTGAGGGTATTATCTTTGCAAAAATATTATATCATTGAATTACCTAATTCAATCAAAGACTTGAGACTTTTAAGGTACCCCAACTTATCTAGTAGTGAAATCAGAAGTTTACCCGAGTCAATAAATTCAATGTGCAACTTGCAGACTTTGTTACTAAGAAATTGTCGCAAATTCAAGAAGTGGCCTTATGATATGGGGAATTTAATCTATTTACGTCATCTTGATATTTTAGGTGCATCTTCAATAGAAGAGATGCCATTCAAAGTTAGAAAATGGGAATGCCTTCGAACCTGATCTAACTGTATTGTTGGTAAAGGTTTTGGATCGAATTTGAAAGATTTGGAGGATTTAAAATTACTTTGTGGAGAACTTTACATTTCAAGATTAGAGAATGCGACTCATTTTCAAGACATTGGAAAAGCCATATTAAGTGATTAAAAAGATCTTAGAGTGCTTTCATTAAAATGAGGATCTAGGTTTGATGAATCATGGGATGAGGAAGTAGATAAAAAAAATACTTGATATACTTCGACCTCATCAAAACCTAGAAAAGCTCACAATAAAAAGTTATGGGGGTACAAAATTTTCTAGTTGGGTTGGAGATAGGTCAATCTCCAAAGTGACGGTCCTAAAATTGGATGGTTGTATGAAATGCATAATCTTACCTTCACTTGGGCTATTAAGCTCACTCAAGAATCTCACTCTTGAAGGTATGAAGGGAATAAAAAGCATAGGTTCTGAATTTTATAAAGAAGGTTGGTCAAAACCATTCCTATCTTTGGAGACTCTTTGTATTAAAGATTTAGAAGCATGGGAGTGTTGGAATGCAGTCAAAGAAAATGACAGCTTTCCTAAACTCCAAGAGCTTTCTATTCTAAACTGCCCTGAACTCTCCGAAAGATTACCCAACAATCTATGTTCGTTGAAGAAGCTTGTGATTTGCGGGTGTGAGCAGTTGGTGGTCTCATTATCAAGCATTCCTATGTTGTGCGAATTGGAGATTGATAAAGGCAAGAAGATTGTGTGCAACAGTTCAGCTTATTGCGAGTCATTATAATCTATTACTCTTTCAAATATTTCGAATTTTAGTGATTGGTCAAGGCTTGAATTTAAGAAAGTTGAAAGTCTAAAGATTGAGGGTTGTAAAGAGCTGATATAATTATGGCAGAATGAGATTTTCCTTGAGAAGCCACCTCAAGGGTTACATAGTCTCATCTCCCCTCGAAAGCTCGATTTTACAAATTGCAATACCCTCACAACTTTACTTGAAGAAATTAAACGGAAGAATACACGAGTGGAAGAACTGAGAATTCAGAGATGTGATACTCTAAATTTCAATTTTAGAGGACAGCTACCTCAATCTCTAAAGAAGCTTCATATAGAAAATTGTGAGAAATCGCAATGTTTGTTGGATGATAATAAGGATACTAGTACATCTCATCATCTTCAAGACTTGAATATAAGTTTATGTCCATCTCTGACATGCCTGCCATCAATACACCAACTCCCTGCCACACTCACAAGTCTCACAATTAGCAATTGTTCCAAGCTCACAACTTTGTCGTCGATGGGTCAGTTATATGTATCACTCAAACATCTTACAATTGATAGTTGCTTAGAGCTTACAGCCTTATTACCAAAAGGCCAATTACCGGAGACTCTTGAAACCCTGTTTTACAGTTGTCCAAAACTTGAGTCAGTAGTTGAGGAATTTCATAGACATCCTTATTTGAAAGAAAAGAAGTTGGATTTCTTATTTGAAGAGTTGAATCTCTTTATTCCATTGAAGAGTTAAACTTTTTCACCCTACTCAATTATATGCTTTTAACTTTTCAAATCAATGTATTGCTTAATTTGGCTTTCACTACATAATAATGAATAATCATATTGACATCTGCAGAATACATATAGGGTAAGGAAAACACAGACTCCTGGAATGGCTCATGTGGAAGATGGTGCAGCAAGATTCTTGGAACTCCTGAAGCCATAAGGTATAGAACTGATTTGACTTGAATTTTATCATTCTTGGTTGTACACAAGTTTTTGCCATATTTGTTCAACTCTGTTCAGTGTTTTGGAACTAATTTGGCTGGATGCAAAGTCTTTCCAAGAGGAGGAGATGAGGATTACTTTGCCCTTCACTCTGACTTCACTGCAAATTGCATCTTTCCTAGAGTTTCTTTGCTCTTATTTCAGTCGGTTTATAACGGTTTCTTTTTCTCTTATTTTAGGTGAATGCAGTTCTCTTTTCCATATTCAGCTACCGATCAGTTGGTCTGACATCCTCCCTACAGGGGTTTTCCATTGTTATTTGGTATGTTCTACTAGTAATTTGAATAGGTCCTACAACGTTCAGAATATTTTAAACATTCAAAATTTGTGCTAATAAGTTCCAGTTTTTGTGTTCACAAAATAAATTGATATGTCTCTATTAAACAACCTGTTCAGACGGTTTCTTCATTTCTTGGGAACTGATTTAAGGGACAACAGCAATCCAAGGAATCCTCCACTTGATCAGATGTTACCACTGTTAGAAAAATTTGTTTCAAAATATGAAATGTGTACCTTTATCTCAAGTAGTTCGCTGTCTCTGTGAAATTGTTTGAACCAAATTTCTGTCTGTAGAAAACAAAAATCACTGCAGTAATATCAAATGTGGGCTTCAAGGCACGTTACAGAAGTCGCTTTCCTTAAGACACTATTTGCCCCCAACCAACTGAGTGATGCACCGAGTTATGCAAATGTGCCTCCAAGATACAATGAAGCCTCAATTGTTTAATATCGTTGTGCACTAACGATTTAAACCACGAACACTGTTGATAACAAACCCGCCAAGAGACAATATTCTGTTACTGCAGTTTAACAGAATATTGGTAATTTTATGCAAGAAAAATAATGGATAAAAGTAAAGAAATTAGATGAGAAGAATATAAGGAGGATACAGAGCAATTTTCAAGTAAACTGGATATGTTTCTGATGATTTTACAGGTGGTGTGCATGGTCTAATTTATAGAGTGTTATGCACCCTTTCACCAATCATTACAACTTTTCACAAACCATTACAACTATTATAAAAATAGTGCCTGTTGAATTTAATCTAACACACAAACATCTCTGTGTGAAAGTTACATTTCTTTGTAAGGTTGTATCTTTACAAAAGAAAATACAATCAACACCACTTTGGAATGTTGCATCCTTTCCATTCAAATTTAATTTGAAAATTCTCTAACAATCCTCCACCATTTTCTAAATAAATTTGAAATTGTCTTGCACGGGCTTGGAAATTTTATGCATAGATGAAGGTGTCTCTCGATTGAACCTTTCACTTAGCGAAACACGTCAAAGTTAGTCAAGGTGGCATGGTAGGCAAGCTTTGAACCAGCGACCTTATCTGACTAACCGGATATGTCTCACACATAATCTTTCAATATCTCAAGTGTTCAAAAATTGCTGACGCGTGTAAAGGCCTTGCGTCTATATCTTGGATTTTCATGAACGCTTTAGTAATCAGCCAAATTACATAGAGGACGGCACTATCCCCGACGCTCATATAGGTAGACGTTACTAGAAATGTCCCTGTAAAAACATCCCAACATAAATTTGTTATAAGTCTATTAAAAGCTTATCCTTCCTAGTACATACAGGTACCAAACACTTTTACCTCTGGGACGCATATATAAATTTTATAGTGCTTGCAATCACAGCATATGATGTACTTTGCTCATTGAACCCAAGATTTTGATGTTTCAAGTGTTGGGTTGAGTTTCCATCATTGGTGATATTTAAATGCTGGCTTCAGTCCCATCCCCCTTGAAGTTTTAGATACTAAATCCCTTGTGAGTCCTTTTGTAAGAGGGTCAGCCAGATTTTGACTTGATCTGACAAAATCAATGGTGATTACACTATCTGTGAGTAACTGTCTCACATAACTATGTCTTAGACCAATATGCCTAGACTTGCCATTGTATATTTGGCTATATGCTTTTGACAAAGTTGCCTCACTATCACAATGGATAGATATTGGAGGCATTGGTTTTGGCCACAATGGAATTTCTATTATTAAATTCCTTAACCATTCTGCCTCTTTGCTACATGATGCCAATGCAATAAACTCAGCAGCCATGGTGGAATCCGCTATACAAGTTTGCTTTTTGGAACCCCAAGAGATTGCTCCTCCACCAAGCGTAAAAATCCATCCACTTGTGGATGTATGATCGTGTTTATCAGTGATCCAACTGGCATCAGTAAATCCTTCCAAAACTGAAGGATATCCTGAATAATGTATACCGTAGTCAGTAGTATATTTCAAATACTTCAAAATCCTACACAATGCATGCCAGTGTAATTGACTAGGATTACCAGTATACCTACTCAGCCTTCCTACAGCGAAGGCAATATCAGGTCTAGTACATGTCATGGCATACATAAGACACCCTATGACACGAGCATATTCTAATTGTGATATTGCTCTCCCAGTATTTGGGTATAGCCTTATGTTTGGATCATATGGCGTTGATACTGGCTTACTATCGAAATGTTTGAACTTTTTCAATATTTTCTCAATATAATGTGATTGGGTCAGTATTAAGCCATCATCCTTTCGTATGATTTTTATACCCAAAATCACATCAGCAAGCCCCATGTCTTTCATGTCAAAGTTTGATGACAATAGTGATTTTGTAAGTTCAATGCTTACACTATCAGTTCCAAATATTAACATGTCATCAACATAAAGACATATAATTACACCTTTGTTTCCGTTGAATCTACTGTATACACATTTGTCAGATTCATGAATTCAGAAACCATTTGAAACAATAACTTCATCGAATTTTTCATGCCATTGCTTTGGAGCTTGTTTAAGGCCATACAAAGATTTTACAAGTTTACAAACCTTATGTTCTTGTCCAGGCATTACAAACCCTTCAGGTTGCCTCATATAAATTTCCTCATCCAATTCTCCATTGAGGAAAGCAGTTTTTACATCCATTTGATGTATTTCAAGACGATAAATTGAAGCTAATGCAATCAAAGTTCTAATAGTAGCAATTCTTGCAACGGGTGCATACGTGTCAAAATAATCAAGGCCTTCCCTTTGAGTAAAACCCTTTGCTACTAATCTTGCCTTGAACTTATCAATAGTTCCATCGACCTTCATTTTCTTTTTGAAGATCCATTTACAACCAATTGGTTTAGACCCAGGTGGTAGGTCAACCAATTTCCAAGTTTTATTTCCCATGATAAATTCCATTTCATCATTGATAGCCTCTTTCCAAAAGGCTACATCTTATGACTTCATTGCTTCCTCAAAAGTGAGGGGATCTGAATCAATTGCTGGCAAAATCTCAGTTTGCCTTACATGTATATCTCTAGTTCCTTCAACCAGATATACAATGAAGTCTGGGCCAAAGGATTTTTCTTTCCTTGCTCTTTTGCTTCTTCGTATTTCAGGAGGATCCTCAGTGATAGTTCGTTTTGATATTGTCACTGTCTCTACTGGTGTATTAGAATTTACATTATAAGGTATAACAGTGAATCTAGTTTCATAAAATATGGCATCTCTAGATTCTATAACAGTATTCATTTCAACAGAATTATTAGGTTCAGTGACTAAAAACCTATATGATTTACTGTGTTCTGCATAACCTATAAATATGCACTCTACACCTTTTTCACCCAATTTCTTTATCTTAGGTTCTGGAAGTCTAACTATGGCTCTACAGCCCCAAACTCTAAGATAAGAAAGATTAGGCTTTCTTTTCTTCCAAAGTTCATATGGCGTTATTTTCTTTTTCTTATTAGGAACTCTATTTAAAATATGGCATGCAGTTAACAAGGCTTCTCCCCAGAAACCTTTACTTAAACCAGAGTTTGTGAGCATTGCATTAACCATCTCAATGAGTGTCCTATTCTTTCTCTCTGCTACACCATTTTGTTGTGGTGTGTATGCAGTAGATGTTTCATGCACAATACCAACATTTTCACAAAAATCAGGAAATTGATATTCACCTCCTTTATCACTTCTAAGAGTTTTAATCTTAGCATCATTTGCATTCTCTACTTCAGTCTTATAAATTTTAAATTTATTTAAGACTTCATCTTTAGAACGTAGCAAATACACATAACAATACTTAGAGTAATCATCAATGAAAGTTACAAAATACTTCTTTCCTCCTCTAGTAGGGTTGCTATGCATATCACATACATCACTATGTATTAATTGCAATAAAGTAGATGTTCTATCAATTTTAGGAAATGGTGTTTTAGTGATCTTGGTTTGTGCACATACTTTACATCTTTCATGCATATCATTATTAAACCTTGGAATCAAACTTAAACTAGACATGTCACGTAATCGTTTAGTGTTAACATGGCCTAAACGATTATGCCATAGAGACAAAGTACATGAGTCAATCATATAAGCAGAAGAAGAACTTATTTTATTAATAACATTTAGCTTGAACATGCCTTCATACAAGTATCCTTTCCCTACAAACACTCCTCCTTTGGTTAATACAAAATTATCTGACTCAAATACAAGTTTGAAGCCATGTTTGTTCAAAAGGCTTCCAGACACAAGATTCTTTCTAACTTCAGGAACATGACATACATCAGTAAGAGTCAAAATCTTCCCAGAAGTAAACTCTATCCGCACATTGCCTTTTCCTTCAATAGTAGCAGTGGAGGAATTACCCATGTAAAGTATATTTCCATCATCTACTTTTTCATAAGTAGTAAAAGGCTTCGATCCATGCAAACATGTCTTGTAGCGCCTGAATCTATCCACCATGCAGTATCATCCTCGAGAGCATTGATCTCGGATATCATGGCCATAAAATTTGAGGTATTTTCCTCTTTTTTCTTCTTGAGAAGACGGCATTCTCTCTTGAAGTGGCCAGGCTTGCCGCAGTGGTGGCATGAACCCTTCTTTTTAAAACTTTGATTCTTCTTTGAATCAAATTTTCGCTTCTTGTTCTTGGAGTGTTGAGGGACCTGCTTAGCCTCTTTCCCTTCCTCCACCATATGAACCTTAGAGGATGAATTGACCTGCTCATCAACAGAATTAATTCTATATTCCTCCTCTATGCGGAGGTGTTGGCCCAACTCTTCCAGAGTAACATCCTCTTTTTTGTGTTTAAGACTTCTTTTGTAGTCTTTCCAAGAGGGAGGGAGTTTATCAATAATGGCAGAAACAATAACAGATTCATCCATATTCATTTTGTGTTGGCTAAACTGATTTAAAATGTGTCTAATTTCATGAAATTGTTCAACCACACGTCTGCTATCTACCATTTTATAATCAAAAAATTTGGAGGCCAAGAATTTCTTACTTGTAGCATCTTCTACCATATACTTTGCCTCGAGAGAATCCCAAATTTCTTTTGCAGTAGCCACGACGTGATATTGATCGAAAAGAGCATCGGACATTGCATTGCAAATGTGACCCTTGCAAATATAATCATCTTGCTCCCACTTGCGACGCTGACGGATCTGTGCCATGGTTTCATCATCATGTTCGACCGGCTTTGGTGTTGTCAATACATACACCACATTCAATGTTGACAGGAGAAAATGCAACTTCTTTTGCCAACGAATAAAATTGCCACCATCAAAACGGTCCAATTTCACAAAGTCCACAGCGAACTCTCGCAGAGAATTTGTAGGTGCCATTGCAGTAACACAATAGTGTCTTAAGATTGTTAGAAAAATTTGTTTCAAAATATGAAATGTGTACCTTTATCTCAAGTAGTTCGCTGTCTCTGTGAAATTGTTTGAACCAAATTTCTGTCTGTAGAAAACAAAAATCACTGCAGTAATATCAAATGTGGGCTTCAAGGCACGTTACAGAAGTCGCTTTCCTTAAGACACTATTTGCCCCCAACCAACTGAGTGATGCACCGAGTTATGCAAATGTGCCTCCAAGATACAATGAAGCCTCAATTGTTTAATATCGTTGTGCACTAACGATTTAAACCACGAACACTGTTGATAACAAACCCGCCAAGAGACAATATTCTGTTACTGCAGTTTAACAGAATATTGGTAATTTTATGCAAGAAAAATAATGGATAAAGTAAAGAAATTAGATGAGAAGAATATAAGGAGGATACAGAGCAATTTTCAAGTAAACTGGATATGTTTCTGATGATTTTACAAGTGGTGTGCATGGTCTAATTTATAGAGTGTTATGCACCCTTTCACCAATCATTACAACTTTTCACAAACCATTACAACTATTATAAAAATAGTGCCTGTTGAATTTAATCTAACACACAAACATCTCTATGTGAAAGTTACATTTCTTTGTAAGGTTGTATCTTTACAAAAGAAAATACAATCAACACCACTTTGGAATGTTGCATCCTTTCCATTCAAATTTAATTTGAAAATTCTCTAACAACCACTAAGGGCTGAGCATTCTTGTTCAACATCTATGTATGAAGATACAAAATTATTTCTAGCTAGTTTCCATGAAAGCTGGTTTGAGGCTTATATATTATTCTGATTCCCCATATTATATGGCAACTTCAAGAGATTGACAATTTCTTACTACCAAAGTTTGCAAGTTGAACAATGAGTTCTGACGCCATGGTTAAAGGTACCAATGTTCAAATTTTCATAATTGTTCTATATCATTCTAAATGATGTAATTTTCATAATTGTTCTATATCATTCTAAATGATGTTTATGAGAAGACAGAATATGATTTAGAATAATTTACCAAAGCCTGTGTTCTTCTTTCAGTTTTCTGTTATGAGTTTGAGTTTCTGATGTAGTTTTCTTCTTCTATACAAGTCCTTATAGTTCTATGTTTTAATCGGTGATAATGCTGATGACAGATGTTCTGCTATGGCTGGACAATGTGAGGTGTGGTGTTATATGTTGGAATTTTGGTTTTGCTAATACTATAATTTATATTTAGAGACCAAATTCTGCATTTTAAAAGGGTCATGCTAGTAAAAGAGTTGCTGCAGCTGCATATGTTGGCATTTAAGCGAGGACCAACAGAGATCAAACGTTGTCCCCTCTTTAAAATTGTAAATTGAACTGTGCGAGCCCACCGGAGATCTCGAAACAGTGAAAATTAAGCAGATTTTTGCTCCAGCATCATCAACTGATAATAAGGCTAGCTGCTGCTGCTGCTTTGGCTTTCCCATAACTCATTCATTTGCATCTTCTATCTCAGGTATGCCAATTTATAATAGCACAACCGTTTACACACATTTTCTTAATAAACAATTTCAGATTCTTTCTTTCTTTAAATTTTATGAATTGCTTCACATTTTAATCCCGCAAATTCTAATCTTCTGACTATAACTCCTCTGCCTTAAATTGAACATGTTGTTAACTTATTTCCATTTTCACATGTGAGATGTTTTATCAAGCTTATTTGATAGTCCAATCCTGATTCATTGAAATGTGAAGAAAGGCTCATATTGATAAAAAATTGCAAGTTTTACAATTGATTGGGTCAACTTTGATCTTATTGCCGGAAAGCTCGAGGTACAAATATCCAAACTACATTTTCTAATTGATGTTGTACAGTATTTTTATCTTTCCCAGCTTCCAGTAAGATAGCAGGGTTTCTTCGAATATGGTTGATTTGAGTTTGATGCTACTCTAATTGAAGTTGCGAAATAGTCGACATCCCCCGCGTTGAGATAGATAGCAAATTCATCTACGAACCAGAGGAAACATCTGAGAATTAGCTCATTCATCCCATATTCTATTTCAGGTATTACACTTTCATCATGATAAACAATATATTTCTCGTATTTTATTGCTTTAACCATCTGTTCTAATACTCTGTTTAGTGTTTTGGAATTATTCATCTGCCTTAAATTAAGAGACTATCTGCCCTTTCACTTGTCAGATAAACGTACGAACTGCTGATCTGTAAATTGGAGTCTCTCTTGTTTGTGACTTGTGAGCCATCTCTGTCCTTTTCTGTGTAAGTCACTCTCTTAAATATTGCTTCTTGTGTTATATATATGCTCTAAATGTTATATGCCCTAAGTAGCTACTAGTGATCCCAATGTTTTCTTGCTCTGACAAGGATTGAATTTGCATCATTGTTCTCTGATTCAGGTTGAAAATATTTTTGAAATAATCTCAGAATTGGAAGATTTACAAATTCACAGAAAAATCTTGAAGTCCCTCTACCTGTAAGTAATTATCTTCATTTGATAGATTTATCAGAAGAGAATAGCAAATCATATTTTATTCCATGGCATAGTCATTGTCTGATAGTATTGAGTCAGTTTCAAGAAAAAGAAAATGTAATTTTTCAATACTGTTGATCTTAATGTAGGTAGTGTGACCTTAATTAGACAAGGGCTGATCATGTGCAGTAACTATTTTTAAAAAAATATATTATGAAATTAAGTTTGTGCTTCCTGCATATTGTTGACAAGTAAGTCATAGCATCTTTAGTTTGTTTTGAAAGCTCAGATTTCACAATCTAATATAGGTTTTCTTATTAGGTGGCCAGGCCTGTTATGATGTCATGAAAAGCACAGGCACTTTTGATCGTCTTGGATTCTTCTCGTCAATGGATGACATTAATTTTCACTTGTTTCTTGATGTGGTCTACTTACATAACTCGTGGATTCATTGGTTACATTGGTTAGTTTTTCACATTCTTTACATTTATGCATGGTGTTGCGATTATCTGTGTTTGTCATCATTACATCAATGCCTTGAAAATATAGAATGTCATATAATCTTCCAAAGCAATTTATGTGCTTTGCTGCATATTTGTTTAATAACCATGATGTATTTACTGCAGAGGATTTGTACTCCCAAGATGTCAACAGATGCACAGAAGATCCAAGATCCATTTCATCTAGCAATGGCCTCATGGAGATGTCCTTTCTTATTTGAAGTTAAAAGAAGAATTGAATCTCTTTAGTCCTTTCTTATATTTGAATTTAAAGGTGAAATTTCCCTCAATGTAGTAGTGAAATATACCTAGAGGGGGGGTGAATAGGTATAGGCTCCAAATTCTTCCAATTAAAAATAATGCGGAAAATTACAAGACAAATGCACACTTGAATAGATTTAGCAAATGAATTGAATTAACTAAGACAAGAGTTAATCAATTTACAAGAAGTGCAATCAATGTAATATATGGAAGATAAAGGAAAGTAAAGCAAAATTAAACACAATGATTTTAACGTGGTAAAACCTCAATGAGGAAATATCCACGGGTTGATACCACAACCACCGGCAAAGCAATTCACTATGATGAAAAGGACTTACACACTCAAGCTACCAACTCATGATATCCGCTCAAGCTATCAACTCCTAGTCTACCCTCGGGCCTAGTGAACCACCTAGCCTACTCCCTATCCGAGATGTGTCCTACACCTCTAGGAAGCAACTTCCTATCCAAGACGCTCACGTCTCTAGGAAGATTTCTTGCTTGCCTATCCGGATCCTCCCGACCCTAGACAAGACTTCCTTGCTTGATTATCCGAGTCCTCCCGACTCTAATCAAGGCTTCCTTGCTCTATCCACAAAGCTTCACTCACTTTGCTAGAGACTTCAACCTAATGCAAGGCTATGATCTAAAGTGATGCAAATGATGCAAGCACAAACAAATTAAGCTAGATGATCAATCAAGCAAAATGTACATGTTCAATGATACTCTAGAATATGATTTCAACACTCAATCTCAAAAGATATCTAGAAATCCAAACATGCAAAAACAATAAGAACAAAGGTATCAATATTCAATTTAGCACACTAAAAACCTAGTTCTTAGATCATGAAATAAAACATAGAAAATAACATGAAGCACATCACATATATGTTTTCTAGAATCAATTTCATGATATATCAAGTTTAGCACAAATATGTTCAAAACACATTACAAAGCTAAAACTCAATTAACAAATGATCAAATAACCCTAGCATGTGATCTAACACACTTCTTAACAAATTTCATCAATCAAATGGAAAGAATCAATAGTTGATCAAAAATGAAATTGAAAAACAAGAAGTTGAAAAACCAATACTGACCACGGACTGGAAATTGACCTACTGAGAAAAATGCCGAAGTCAACTGCCTCTGGAAATGCTTGGGGTTTGTAGCTCTCTTCGAGACCAACAATTTTGGTTTTTGAATCGAATGATTTCGAGTTCGTATGAGAGAGATATGATCAAAACAAGTAAGCAAAAATTTGAAAAACTGATGCGGGATTAGGTGTTCTTCAAAAAATTGCATAAGTGTTGGAGGGAAGGAGGTTTGATTAAAAGGAGGGAAAAGGAGAAGATTTCCGAGCAAATCACGTGGTGCCACGTCAGCACCCCGTGGGGGGCGCGTGGGGCCCACGGGAGCAGAAGGCTCCCTTGCCCGTGGGGCCCACGGCCTCCCACACGGGCTGGCCAAGTGGCCACACGTGGATTGCCCACCTCTCGCGCGCTCCCTCGGTTCGTTGCCCCATATCTTGAGCATCCGACCTCCGATTTTGAATCCGTTTTCGGATTACGAACCGTGACTCCCTCACGCACGACTACGACTACTCAACTTTGAAAAATGGTTGAGAAATCATCTCGGAATCCGATGATGAATTCAACACAACAAATGAGAACGAAAAGTAGCATAGTCAACTTGTTTGGACTCGAAACCTTATGTATGAGTAACCGAAACGACCGGAACTCAACAAGGCATTAAATAGGAACATGTTCAAGTCCTAAACACAAAATACGAAAACAAATAAACACATATTCACACAAACATGCCATATCAAAGTGATAGTCACAAAGCATGCAATTTCACAATGTTTGTCAATACAAGATCAATGCATGAGCATGCTATGAAGTGTGTGAATGTGTTATACCAAATGTTTGAACCACGATGCAGGGACACACATGTATGAATTGTGTGTGTGTGCGCTAACGCCTTGCAAGAGGGTGGAAGTCAAGTTTTACCTTTGACGATTTTCACCTCTTGAAGACGACTTTTGCACGAGATGTTGCTCTTCACTCTTTGAGCTTCCTTTCTTCAAATAATGTCCTAAGCAACAACTAATACAATCATAGAGTGTTTTGCAATGGAATCAAGCCAATACAAATAGTGAACCTTACAATCTCCCCCTTTGGCTATTCCATTGGCAAAAACACTCAACCTCACCATACAATGTTTCACTCAAATAAACTCAAGATGATAGCATACTCTCAATCTCACATTACAAAGAAATTCCTAGACTAAAAATCTTCAAGTCTTCAAGAATTCCTCTTTCGGTCTTCAAAGTACCTATGAGAGAAAATAGCAACCAAAACAAGAGATCTTCTCTAAAGAAGAATGGTGAGTTATTTAACCAAACAATCAAACAAAGAAGATATCCCTTATCTCATACACAAATGCATTATTTCAAGTGAATAAAGTTTGTTCAAGTTAAAGCATTCCCTTAGTTTCCCAATTTCCAAGAACCAACTATCCTTAACATTGTCAAGAAAGAATTCTTTCTCCCCCTTAAGACAAGAATTCTCCCCCTTAAGACAAAGTCACATTTAAGCACAAAGAGGAATATTATCACACAATTGGAACATTTCCACATAAAGTGCGAAGTATAAAAAAAATTCCCCAATATCAAACATGGTGAGGTATACATTTTCTCCCCCTTTTTGTCAAGGAATAGACAAGGACACAAGAGATAAAGAACGAGATATTAAGCAAACAAATCGTATAGAAAGCGAAAGTTGAATAAACTAAAGCTCCCCCTTAACATATGCTCCACATATTATCAACAAGTAGATTTGTTCACAAGGGACATCACACAATCACACAATCAAGCAATAAGAGAAAATATTTCATAACTTGTCAAAGTTCAAGAGAGAATCATAGATTTTCATTAATCTCTCAAAAATATTCTCACATTGCTAATGAATCAAGCACATAAGCAAAGTGTGTGTGTGTGAATGCTTCTCAAATATATAGTAGGAGTAATTGTGATATCAACATGCAAACTCTATCCACACCTATCCATCTAAAGCCTTTCCAAAAATAGGTCAAACCGATATTCATCCGGTTTTTGCTTTTAAAATGAATAGATATCAACATATGAGCGTGTGTGTGCATGTGGCTCGTTTTCCCGTTTCTATTTGTCAACCCGAGCTATTTCACAATTTTCAACTATACACCAATAAGCCGTTTAGTTTTTCATTACTTTTAGGCTTAGAATCAAAGAATTTTTTTTTAAATGATTCATTTCAACACTTCTTTGATTTTACTAACAAAAACATATACTCCTCATGGCGGCTTTCACTCATCACAATGGCGTAGCCCTTTCCTACATTGGGTGGCTTCACAACCAAGGTGTGTAGCCCTTTCCATGAGGGTGCTCGTTGATTACTATGTAGTGCCGAAGCAAAATGGATACATACCATAGGTCATCTATCATGTACTTAACAATAAACTTCTAGATGCATCCATTATCTACACATATTCAACCACATAAACTCAAAAACTAAAACATATAAGAGAAGCATTAGTGCACTTTTCAAAAATAAGATTTTCAAGCTTAAGTGCATGATCTAAAAACAATAAAAGATACTTGTTAAAGATCATTACTTCTCAAGTGAGTAGCTCTCAAAGACAATGATATACAATTAAAGTTTTGCTCATCAAGCCACTCACAATCACACAAAGACATCAATCAACACAAATCATGCCAATGGACATTCTAAGAGTTTTAAACCTCTCTTTGTCCAAGGGCTTAGTGAACAAGTCCGCAAGTTAATTTTTAGTAGGCAAATGCTCTAGAGTAACAATAGAATGTTCAACTAGATCTCTAATGAAATGATGCCTAATGTCTATGTGTTTAGTGCGGGAGTGTTGAACCGGATTTTTAGAGATGTTAATGGCACTTAAATTATCACAATAAAGTGTCATTTTTCCTTGTTCTATCTCATAATCCTTAAGGATTTGTTTCATCCAAAGTAATTGTGTGCAAGCACTTCCGGCCGCAATGTATTCGGCTTCGGAAGAGGAAAGGGAAACCGAATTTTGTTTCTTACTTGACCAAGAAACCAAGTTATTACCAACATAAAAGCAACCGCCCGATGTGCTTTTTCGGTCATCTATGTTTCCCGCCCAATCCGCATCACAATAGCCTACAAGGATATCATTGGTATCAAATGAATAGAATAGACCAAGACTATGAGTTCCTTTGATGTACCTAATGATCCTCTTGACGGCTTTTAAGTGAGATTCCTTGGGATTTGCTTGGAATCTAGCACACAAGCCAACACTAAAGCAAATATCGGGTCTACTAGCCGTTAGGTAAAGTAGACTACCTATCATGCTTCTATAAAGGCTTTGGTCAACACTTTTCCCTTTTTCATCTTTGTCAAGTTTTAAAGTGGTGCTCATGGGAGTTTCAAAATCTTTTCCATTTTCTAGGCCAAATCTCTTAACTAGATTTTTAGCATATTTAGATTGATTCAACATTATGCCCATGCTAGTTTGCTTCACTTGCATACCTAGAAAATAATTCAACTCACCCACCATACTCATTTCAAATTCACTTGACATAACACTAACAAATTCATCAACCTTGGTTTTATTAGTAGACCCAAAAACAATGTCATCAACATATATTTGTGCAACAAAAATATCATGATCATGATGTTTGATAAACAAAGTTCTATCAATGCCACCTCTCCTATATTGGTTGTCAACAAGATATTGAGTCAACCTATCATACCAAGCTCTTGGAGCTTGTTTAAGGCCATAGAGAGCCTTTTTCAATTTAAACACATGATTAGGAGAGTGTGGGTCTACAAAACCCTTAGGTTGTTCAACATACACTTCTTCTTGAAGGTATCCATTGAGAAAAGCACTTTTGACATCCATTTGAAATAATTTGAACTTTTTAATGCATGCAATGGACAACAAAAGTCTAATGGACTCGAGACGAGCAACCGGGGCAAACTTCTCATCAAAGTCAACACCCTCCACTTGAGTGTAACCTTGAGCCACTAGTCTAGCTTTATTCCTCACAATCTTGCCACTTTCATCGGTCTTGTTCCTAAACACCCATTTAGTGCCAATTACATTTATATCTTTGGGTCTAGGAACTAAAGACCACACTTCATTCCTCTCAAATTGATTAAGTTCATCTTGCATAGCCCCAACCCAATATTCATCAACAATTGCTTCATTAATGTTTTTGGGTTCAATTTGAGAAGTGTAGCAAGCATAGGATATTTGGTTAGCAATTTGATTTCTTGTTCTAACCCCTTCATTTAAATCACCTATGATGTCTCCTTGATAGTGTAAGTTTCTAAGTCTTGGGTGAGAATGTTCAACAACTTGGTCATTTTGTTGATTATCATTTAAAGCATTTTCCAACCCTTGACTTACAACTTCAACATGACTATCAATTTCATCATCTTGACTAGAAACACTACTAGCCACATCAATAGGTGTATTAGTGTCATTTAACATGTTTTCTTTAGATTCATTGACACCATTATCATCACACAAATTAAGCATGCTAAGATCATCTATCTTCACATTGATAGACTCCATGATAGTCTTAGTAGTCAAGTTAAAGACTCTATATGCACGACTATTAATAGCATACCCAAGAAAGAGACCAACATCACTTTTTGCATCAAACTTTCCTAAGTGATCTCTATCATTCAAAATATAACATTTACTCCCAAAAGTGTGGAAGTAACTCACATTAGGCTTCTTGCCTTTCCAAAGTTCATAGGACGTTTGTTTTGTGCCGGGCCTTTTGAAAACACGATTTGACACATAACAAGCGGTATTGACCGCCTCGGCCCATAGGTTTCTAGGGACTTTCTTGCTATTGAGCATGACCCTAGCCATCTCTTGCAAGACACGATTTTTCCTCTCAACAACACCATTTTGTTGAGGAGTTCTAGGTGCGGAGAACTCATGAGAAATCCCTAAACCATCACAAAACTCACTAAATTTTGCATTTTCAAATTCCGTCCCATGATCACTCCTAATGCGACATATTTTCTTGATATCAAGACCTTTTTCATTTTGAACTTGATTACAAAACTTTTTAAAGTAATCAAAAGCCTCGGTCTTGTTTCTAAGAAAATAAACCCAAGTAAACCTAGAGTAGTCATCAACGCATACAAAAATATACTTTTTGCCATTAATGCTCTCGGTTTGAATTGGCCCCATTAGGTCCATATGCACAAGTTCTAAAGGTCTCTTGGTAGCTATGTAAGAATTTTTCTTATGAGGCACTTTGGTTTGCTTACCTAATTGGCAAGGTTCACAAACCACCTCAAGCTTTTTACCAAGATTAGGAAGACCTCTAACAATGCCATGTTTTTCAAGCTTTTTCAAATCTTTAAAATTCATGTGACACAAACGTTGATGCCACAAATCAAGCTTATTGCACTCATGTGCCATGTTGCATGTGAGAGGATCTATCTCAAGACAATAGCAATTGTCTATAGACCTTTTGACTCTTAGGACGACATCGCCCTTTTTATCAATTATAGTGCATACATCTTTGTTAAAACTAACTTCTTGAAAAATTTCACACAAGTGAGTAATGCTTATCAAGTTAGCTTGTAACCCATCAACATACAAAGTATTGCGAAGTTTAGGCAATCCGGGGATACAAATTGTTCCCTTGCCAAGAACTTGCTTTTTGGTACCATCACCAAAAGTAACCCAACCTCCATCCTTTAAAACAAGATTCTTAAAGAACTCTTTGTTCCGGTCATGTTCCTAGAGCAACCGCTATCTAGGTACCAAGAATAGGAGGAGTTGGCACGTAAAGCATATTGTGCAACATTACATTTAGATGTGTCTTTTCTAATCCACACATTTTTCACAACATGCTTCTCACTCTTACTTCTAACATGCTTTGACTCAATACTAGACTTTTCAACATGCACCTTGACCTCATTGGTCACATCTTCAAAAATATCAAACAAAGCATTATCAATTTTCTTATGCATAGTAGAGTGAGGCACAACACAAGATTTAGCAAGCAAGTCATCAACAACTCTTTCAACAACATGCTTTTCCAAGGTCTTCCTAGGTCTATTACTATATCCATACATGGATGATTGCCTAGGTCCATTCAAAGACATATCATGAAAAGCATTATCAAGTTTGCATTTCCGAATGTACTCAAAGCATCTAGGTCGAATATGTCCTATCATATTACAATGATGACAAATAGGAGTAAATTTTAGAAGTTTACCATTTGCATTTGCTTCCATAGCATTTGGTCTTCTCACAATTTTACCTCTTTGAAGAGCAACCCTTGATGCTTCACCTCTTGCATTTGAGGTTGTTGCTTCTTGATGCTTAAGTTGTTGAGTTCTCCCATTGAACATCCTTGTTGATGAAGAGGCACCTCCGGTAGCTTTCATAGCTTTACCTTGAGAGAGTGTATCTACAATTGATTCAATGCTTGCTTTGACAAAAGTAGATTTGTTAGATGAAGGAGTCTCCTTCTCATTGATATAACCCAAACCTCTTTTGTCACATGGATGCTTTCCACTTTTAATGAGGGTTTCAACTTTATTAGAACTAGATGACATCTTGCTAATCACCCTATTAGCCTCATCAAGTTTCTCACGAAGCATCCTAAGTTCAATGGCATATTTTTCCGCTTTGTTATCACTAAACAAAACATCTTTATGTGATTTATCAAGCCATTGTTCATACTTTTTCTCTTGATTTAAATGCTCATTAAGTTTGGATTTAAGCACATTTTCAAGTTTCTTAGCATTAACAAGAGAACAATCTCTTTGCTCAATTTCTTGCTTCAAGATACCAAGTCTATCATTGCTATCTTTAAGATTCAATTCTAGACTTAGAATCTTGTCTTTAAGTTCATCGAATTCTTTTGAGCCAAGAGCATGATCTTCTAGCTTCTTGTTGAGGGACATATTGACTTTAGATAAACGTTCATTTTCAAAAGTAAGATCATTGATCTTTTTCTCATCTAAGTCAATATGTTCAACAAAAGAAGCCACATAGGAATATACTTCCTTAATCATGATTTTATCACAAAAAAAAAAAAACACAAAAATACTACAAAGAAAGGATCAATCTAAGTGCGTCTAGACACCCGCTCTGATACCAAATGAAATTTCCCTCAATGTAGTAGTGAAATATACCTAGAGGGGGGGTGAATAGGTATAGGCTCCAAATTCTTCCAATTAAAAATAATGCGGAAAATTACAAGACAAATGCACACTTGAATAGATTTAGCAAATGAATTGAATTAACTAAGACAAGAGTTAATCAATTTACAAGAAGTGCAATCAATGTAATATATGGAAGATAAAGGAAAGTAAAGCAAAATTAAACACAATGATTTTAACGTGGTAAAACCTCAATGAGGAAACATCCACGGGTTGATACCACAACCACCGGCAAAGCAATTCACTATGATGAAAAGGACTTACACACTCAAGCTACCAACTCATGATATCCGCTCAAGCTATCAACTCCTAGTCTACCCTCGGGCCTAGTGAACCACCTAGCCTACTCCCTATCCGAGATGTGTCCTACACCTCTAGGAAGCAACTTCCTATCCAAGACGCTCACGTCTCTAGGAAGATTTCTTGCTTGCCTATCCGGATCCTCCCGACCCTAGACAAGACTTCCTTGCTTGATTATCCGAGTCCTCCCGACTCTAATCAAGGCTTCCTTGCTCTATCCACAAAGCTTCACTCACTTTGCTAGAGACTTCAACCTAATGCAAGGCTATGATCTAAAGTGATGCAAATGATGCAAGCACAAACAAATTAAGCTAGATGATCAATCAAGCAAAATGTACATGTTCAATGATACTCTAGAATATGATTTCAACACTCAATCTCAAAAGATATCTAGAAATCCAAACATGCAAAAACAATAAGAACAAAGGTATCAATATTCAATTTAGCACACTAAAAACCTAGTTCTTAGATCATGAAATAAAACATAGAAAATAACATGAAGCACATCACATATATGTTTTCTAGAATCAATTTCATGATATATCAAGTTTAGCACAAATATGTTCAAAACACATTACAAAGCTAAAACTCAATTAACAAATGATCAAATAACCCTAGCATGTGATCTAACACAATTCTTAACAAATTTCATCAATCAAATGGAAAGAATCAATAGTTGATCAAAAATGAAATTGAAAAACAAGAAGTTGAAAAACCAATACTGACCACGGACTGGAAATTGACCTACTGAGAAAAATGCCGAAGTCAACTGCCTCTGGAAATGCTTGGGGTTTGTAGCTCTCTTTGAGACCAACAATTTTGGTTTTTGAATCGAATGATTTCGAGTTCGTATGAGAGAGATATGATCAAAACAAGTAAGCAAAAAATTTGAAAAACTGATGCGGGATTAGGTGTTCTTCAAAAAATTGCATAAGTGTTGGAGGGAAGGAGGTTTGATTAAAAGGAGGGAAAAGGAGAAGATTTCCGAGCAAATCACGTGGTGCCACGTCAGCACCCCGTGGGGGGCGCGTGGGGCCCACGGGAGCAGAAGGCTCCCTTGCCCGTGGGGCCCACGGCCTCCCACACGGGCTGGCCAAGTGGCCACACGTGGATTGCCCACCTCTCGCGCGCTCCCTCGGTTCGTTGCCCCATATCTTGAGCATCCGACCTCCGATTTTGAATCCGTTTTCGGATTACGAACCGTGACTCCCTCACGCACGACTACGACTACTCAACTTTGAAAAATGGTTGAGAAATCATCTCGGAATCCGATGATGAATTCAACACAACAAATGAGAACGAAAAGTAGCATAGTCAACTTGTTTGGACTCGAAACCTTATGTATGAGTAACCGAAACGACCGGAACTCAACAAGGCATTAAATAGGAACATGTTCAAGTCCTAAACACAAAATACGAAAACAAATAAACACATATTCACACAAACATGCCATATCAAAGTGATAGTCACAAAGCATGCAATTTCACAATGTTTGTCAATACAAGATCAATGCATGAGCATGCTATGAAGTGTGTGAATGTGTTATACCAAATGTTTGAACCACGATGCAGGGACACACATGTATGAATTGTGTGTGTGTGCGCTAACGCCTTGCAAGAGGGTGGAAGTCAAGTTTTACCTTTGACGATTTTCACCTCTTGAAGACGACTTTTGCACGAGATGTTGCTCTTCACTCTTTGAGCTTCCTTTCTTCAAATAATGTCCTAAGCAACAACTAATACAATCATAGAGTGTTTTGCAATGGAATCAAGCCAATACAAATAGTGAACCTTACAAAAGGACAACAGCAATCCAAGGAATCCTGCACTTGACCGGTTGATGCTACCACAATGAAGGGATGCAAGAATGAAGGGCTAAGCATTCTTGTTCAATATCTATATATGGAGATAGCAAAGGTGGTTTTAGCCTTATATCTTATTTTGATTACCCATATTAGAAGACAACTTCAAGAGATTGACAATTTCTTACTATCAAAGTTTGCAAGTTGAACAATGAGTTTCTTGACTTAGGCAAACTTCTAACACCATGGTCAATGCTTTTCGCACCAGATCTGTGCCCGTTTGTGGATCGTTTGATGGAGACACACGATCAGGTGAAGATCGACTTGGGTCAGGTTGGTTTCAGACGCTTGGGTCTGGTTGTGTCGCCGCCGCCCGTCGACTTTCTAGTGACGGCAAGGGCCACCGTGGTTTATGTCGATTGAATGGTTGGTTTAGTCGACTTTTTTTTTTTTTAGCCGGTGCGGATCTCTCTTGGATCAATTGGTTTATGTCGACAGTGGCTTCGAGACTGGCTCCATCTAACCAGAAGCGACGGTAGCACTATGGCGGCGTGGCGGCAAGAGGGTAGAGACCACCGATGATGAGAGCTGAGAAGTTGTTTCATTTTTTGAAGTAGAGATGCAGATAGGCTGATGGAGGATGAAGATAGAAGTTGTCTTTAAACCTAATGGTGTGGGTTTTTTTGAGGGCTTAAAATTAACTAGGTTAAAACCCTCAAACGGCCCACATTCATACAGGCTTATAATAAAGGGTTTAAAATGGGCTTTTTAATGATGCAGTCCGGGTTTGAACCCACACCACATCATGCGAGTTAGGGCCAAACCTTTTGGACCCAGCCCATTTTACCAACTCTATGTCTTGAGGTACCAATGTTTAAACTTTCATATTTGTTCTATATCATTCTAAATGATGTTTATGAGAGGATAAAATATGATGTAGAATTATTTACCAGAGTCTATATTCTACTCCAGTTTTCTATTCCAAGTTAGAGTCCCCGATCTAGTTTTCTTCTTCTAGACAATTCCTTATGGTTTGGTGTTTTAGTTGGTGATGATGTTGTCGAGAGAAGTTCATCTATGGCTGGGCCACATGAGGTGCTGTGTTATATGCTAGAATTTTGGTTTTGCAGTTTTTTTCAGGTGCTAATACTTTCTATTTATATTAAAGACTAAATTTATGCAGTTATGCTAATAATATCTATTTATATTAGAGACTAAGTCATAGCTTCTTTAGTCTGTTTTAAAAGCTCAGATTTCACAGTTTATGTTCATATGTAGCCCATCTCATTCTTTTCGATGGCCTAAAAGATGAAGCCTAATGATGAGAGGAAGTTGAAGCCAGTAGAAGCCCAACATAATTGCTCCCAATCCAGATTTGCTTCTCACTTATCCATACGACATCGTTTTAGTGGCTTATCAAGGTGCAATTGTTGAGTCAAGATTACATGCTGATTTGGCAACTTCTGATAGGCTGTTCTGGAGTGATGTGGATCTTATCTAATAAGGCGTATAAAAGCTGAAGCGATGGAGAGAGAAATCAGTTTTTGATTTTTAGGGTTTTCGTTTTATTTCCAGAAGCTTTTCTCTCTGTATTATTCTTCTTGTGTTCTTGGTGTTCATCTCAAATATCAAGGTTCTCTGCTATGAATCTGCAAGAGTGAAAAAGAGAGATTTGAGTGTGGTGGTTCTGCTGATGTAACTTGTGAGCATTTATGGGTTGTATCTCAGGTTTAGGGTTTACTTTAGGTTGCTCTGGTTGAGTGATTTTGTTCTGGGTTTTTGGGCTCCTTTTGAGGGTTTATTGTGTATATCTTCTGGGTAGATTAAGGCTGTAAAGGATACTACATATAATGACAGAGCCTCTTCAAAGTGGCTCAACGTGGATGTAGGCTTTGTTTAGTCGAACCACGATAAAACTTGTGTCTCTTTACTTTCTTTTGCACTCATTCATATATTTGCTTTCATATATTACTTAATCTGTTTTAGTTGGTAGATTGGATTATTACTTTCTTGTCTGTAAGTGTTTCTTGCAGGTCTTAAAGTTAACAAGAAAGGCTCGTTAGGGTTTTGTAGTTGTGCAAAACTCTAACAGTGGTATTAGAGCCTCTCAATCAGTACCAACGGCGGAAGGAGAGAACCAGGATCCTCCAGAAGTGAAGTCTTAAAGCTCTGAAGACTCATCTAGAGAAGAAAAAGGAACCAGTGAGACAACCAGTACTCGAGAACTAGAGCCTACACATCATTTTGGTAACTTTAATTCAACAGAAATGTCTTTAAAGTTTAATATTGATAAGCTTGATGGTACTGGTGACTTTGGGATCTGGAGAAGAAAGGTGAAAGCCTTACTTTCTCAGCAAAAGATTCTCAAAGCCATCAAGGGACCTAATAAGCTCTCTGATTCTTTAAATGCTAAACAAAAAGATGACATGTTAAAGATGGCTTTAGGTACTATAATCCTTAACTTGTCTGATAATGTGCTAAGAGAAGTAAACGATGAAACCACTGCTTTTGATGTTTGGAAAAAACTTGAAGGCTTATATCTCACTAAATCATTAACTAATAAAATTTACCTAAAAGAGCACCTGTTTAGCTTTAAGATGGACCCTAGCAAAGGATTGGGTCAAAACTTAGATGAATTCAAAAGGATGACCGTAGAATTAGCTAATGCAGGGGAAAAAGAGAAGTTGAGTGATGAAAATGAGGCAATCATTCTCCTCAACTCACTTCCAGATTCTTTTAGGAATGTAAAAGCTGCCATTAAATATGGAAGAACCTCTCTCTCTCTGGAAGAGTGTATTTCTACTCTAAAATCTAAGGATTTTGAGCTAAAGACTGAGAGGAAAGATAATGGTGAGAACTTATTTGCTAGAGGCAGGCACTCAGCAAAGAACAGTAACCCAAACAATAAGAATAAAAGCAGAAGTAAAACTCATAGTAATAGGTCTCAATCTAGAGGGTAGATATGGTTCCAAGAAATGCTACTTCTGTGGCAAAGAGTGACATTTCAAGAAATAGTGTTTTGAATATAAAAAGAAATGTCAAGATAAAACCCAATCTGATGGTGATGCTGCTATAGCATCAAAGTCTTATGAACCTAGTGAGGTTTTAGCAGTCAGCACTGTAGACATGAATTCTGAATGGATTCTAGATTCAGGTTGCTCTTTCCATGTGTACTATGAGGGACTAGTTCAATGAGTTCCAAGAACTCAATAGTGGCAGTGTTCTAATAGGTAATAATCAGCAATGTAATGTGAAAGGTATAGGTTCCATAGCCATTATGATGTATGATGGTATGGTGAGGGTCTTAAGGAATGTCAGATATGTACCTCACCTAAAGAGAAACCTGATTTCTCTAGGTACATTAGATGAGGAAGTATACACTTATAAGGCCGATAGAAGTGTTTTGAAAGCCTCAAAGGGTTCTCTTATCATTCTCAAATATGATAAGCAGAATGGGTTGTATGTGTTAAGAGAGAATATTGTTACTGATAATACTGCTCATGTAGCTTCTAAAATCAGTGACAAGGGCATTCTTTGGCACATGAGGTTAGGTCACATGAGTGAGAGAGGTATACAAGAGTTAAGTAAGAGGAATCTTGTAAATGGAGATAAGGTTAGCAGTTTAGACTTCTGTGAGAACTGTATCCTTGGAAAACAACACAGAGCCAGTTTTAATACTACTCAACATAGCTCTAAACAGATCCTTGAGTATGTTCACTTAGATCTATGGGGACCTTCCAAGGTCTCCACTCATGGTGGGAATAGATATTTTCTTTCCCTAATTGATGACCATTCCAGAAAAGTCTGGATTTACCTACTAAAGTCTAAAGATTAAGCCTTTGAGAACTTCAAGGCTAGGAAGAGGCAACTTAAAAACCAAACCTCAAAAACCATTAAGGTCCTAAGGACTGATAATGGTCTTGAATTTTGTAATGAAGAATTCAATAGTTTTTGTAATAATGAAGGCATAATAAGACATAAAACTATTAGACACACACCTCAACAGAATGGTGTGGCTGAAAGAATGAATAGGACGATTTTAGACAAGGTTAGATGCTTGCTTATAGGATCTGGCTTGAGCCAGAATTTTTAGGGAGAAGATGCAGCTACTGCAGACTATCTAATCAATAGGTCTCCCTCAATTGCTATAGGCCTTAAAACCCCTGAAGAAATTTGGACAAGGAGGCCTCCTAGTCTTAAACACCTAAAGGTGTTTGGGTGTGCAGCTTATGCTCACCAATCTGAAGGGCAATTAGAACTTAAGTTATTAAAAGGTGTCTTTCTAAGTTATCCCTTAGGAGTCAAAGGTTATAGAATTTGGCTTAGAGTCCAAAAGGGTTTTAACGTTATAATAAGCAAGGATGTTGTCTTTAATGAGTCTAAAATGCCTTGTAAAGACAAGGACCAGCCCTCATAATCCAAACCAGATCATTTAAAGGATGTTTTAAATACGACTCAGGTGGAAACTGGTAGCCCACCACTTGTCCTATCACTAAGGAGTTTAATCCATTTAAGGAAAATAGGGCTACCCATTCTGATGGTATGCATCAGGTGGGAGAAAGTTAGAATTAGTCAGAGATAAATGATTCTCTAGCTGATTACGAGCTAGTTAAGGACAGGGTTAAAAGAATTAATAAACCTAACAGTAAGTTTTCATATGCAAATGTTATTTCATTTGCACTATGCACTGGCCAATAATTGGAGATTTCTGAACCTAGGACTTATGAAGAAGCAGTAAAATGTATAGATAAGTCTAGGTGGCTTAAAGCCATGGAAGAAGAGATGGAATCTCTTAATAAGAACAGAAACTAGATTCTGGTTGACAAACCCGAGAAACAGAAAGTAGTATCTTGTAAATGGTTGTTTAAGATAAAAGATGGTGATGGGCAAAATGAACCAACTAGGTATAAGGCTAGATTGGTAGCTAAAGGGTTCACCCAAAGGAAGGGTTCACCTAAAGGGAGGGTATTGACTACAATGAAATTTTCTCACCTGTAGTCAAGTATAAAACCATTAGGATCATTCTAGCCTTAGTTAGCTTCTACAACCTATAACTAGAACAGAAGGCTGTTAAAACTGCCTTTCTTTATGGTGACTTAGAGGAGACCATTTACATGACATAGCTTGAGGGTTTTGTTTCTAAAACTAAACCCTCATAAGTCTGCCTTCTTAAGAAATCTTTATATGGGCTTAAACAAGCCCCTAGACAATGGTATAAGATATTTGACACTCTTATTACCAGTTTAGGCTTTAACAAGAGTAAATATGATGCATGCTTTTATTTTAGCAGTGAAAACATTGATACTACTGTTTATTTACTCTTAAATGTTGATGACATGCTCATTGCCAACAAAAGATATGTCTAGGATTAGAGATTTAAAGAAGAAGTTGAAATCTGAGTTTGAAATGAAAGACTTAGGAAATGCTAAGAGAATTCTAGGAATAGAAATTCTGAGGGTTAGGAAAGAGTCCAGGTTGTGTCTGTTTCAGTCCAAATATCTATCTAAATTAGTGGACAGATTTGCAATGAAAAATTGCAAGCCTGCCAATGTTCCTCTATCCTCTAGTTTTGTGCTATCTGCTGCTCTATCTCTAAGGACCTTAAAGGAAAGTAGATTTATGGAGATTGTGCCTTATTCAAGTGCAGTAGGGTCTATTATGTACTCTATGACAAGTACAAGCCCAGATTTAGCTCAAGCTATAAGTGTGTTGTCTAGGTACATGGCTAATCCTGGAAAAGGACATTGGAATGCCATGAGGTGGTTGTTAAGGTATATCAGTTCTACCATTTATGTAGGATTGATTTATGAGTGTTCTAACAGTGAGTTAGAATTGATTGGCTATGTGGACTCAGATTATGTTGGGGACAGAGATAAGAGGAGGTCTACTTCCTCATATTTCTTTACAATCGCCGGTTGTTGTGTTAGCTTGACGAGTCAATTAAAATTTGTTGTGGCTCTGTCCACAACTGAAGCAGAGTATATAGTTGTTACTGAGGCTATAAAAGAAGCCATTTGGCTTCAAGGTCTGTTAGGGGAAATAAATGTGTTTAAAAATAAAGCTGTAATTTTCACAGACAGTCAAAGTGATTTGCACTTATGTAAAAATCATGTTTTCCATGAGAGAACAAAACACAATTGAAGTGAAATATCACTTCATCAAAGATCAAATTTCTAATGGTGTTGTGGAAGTGGAAAAAATTTCCACTGAGGATAATCCAGCTGACATGGGCACAAAAATTGTACCTTATAGCAAGTTAAAACATTGCTTAAACTTGCTTAAAATAGGTGATTACGGTTAACTGTTTTTCTGTGTCTTGAGCCAGGTACCTTGAAGAACTTCTGATGTTATATAAGTGGACTGGACAGCCTTAAGTTATAAGATGGGCTAGGTGGAATTTGTTGATATGTAGCCCATCTCATTCTATCTGGTGGCCCAAAAGATGAAGCCCAATGATGAGAGGAAGTTGAACCCAATAGAAGCCCAACAGAATTGCTCCCAGTCCAAATTTGATTCTCACTTATCCATATGACATCGTTTCAATGGCTTATCAAGGTGCAATTGCTGAGTCAAGATTACATGCTGATTTGGCAACTTTTGATAGGTTGTTCTGGAGTGATGTGGATCTTATCTGATAAGGTGTATAAAAGCTAAAGCGATGGAGAGAGAAATCAGTTTTTGATTTTTAGGGTTTTCGTTTTATTTCTAGAAGCTTTTCTCTCTGTATTTTTCTTCTTGTGTTCTTGGTGTTCATCTCGAATATCAAGGTTCTCTGCTATGAATCTACAAGAGTGTTAGAAGAGAAAAAAGAGAGATTTGAGTGTGTTGGTTCTGCTGATGTAACTTGTGAGCATTTATGGGTTGTATCTCAGGTTTAGGGTTTGCTCTAGGTTGCTCTGGTTGAGTGATTTTGTTCTGGGTTTTTGGGCTCCTTTTGAGGGCTTATTGTGTATATCTTCTAGGTAGATTAAGGTTGTAAAAGGATACTACATATAGTGATAGAGCCTCTTCAAAGTGGCTCAACGTGGATGTAGGTTTTGTTTAACCGAATCACGATAAAACTTGCGTCTCTTTACTTTCTTTTGCACTCATTCTCTATATTTGCTTTCATATATTACTTAATCTATTTTAGTTGGTAGATTGGATTATTACTTTCTTGTCTGTAAGTGTTTCTTGTAGGTCTTAGAGTTAACAAGAAAGGCTCGTTAGGGTTTTGTAGTTGTGCAAAACTATAATAGTCTAATATAGGTTTTCTTATCGGGCCAGGCATGTTATGATGTCATGAAAAGTACAGGCCCTTTTGATTATCTTGGATTCTTCTCATCGATGGATGACATTTTCACTCGTCTTTTGACATGGACTACTTACGTAACTTGTGGATTCATTCATTACATTGGTGAGTTTTTCACTTTCTTTACATTTATACATGGTGTTGTGATTATGTGTTTGTCAACATTACCTTAATGCCTTGAAAATGTTCATATAATCTTTTAAAGAAATTTATGTGATTTGCTGCTATGTTTAATAATCATTATGTTCAACACACACCATTTCATCTGGCACTGGCCTCATGGAGATGTCCTTTCTTATTTGAAGGTAAAAGAAGTTGTATTTCTTATTTGAAGAGTTGAATCTCTTTATTCCATTGAAGAGTTAAACTTTCTTATCTGACTCAATTATATGCTTTTAACTTTTCAAATCAATGTATAGCTTAATTTGGCTTTCACTACATAATAATGAATAATTATGTTGACATATAGGGTAAGGAAAACACAGACTCCTGGAATGGCTCCTGTGGAAGAGGGTACAGCAAGATTCTTGGAACTCCTTGAAGCCATAAGGTATAGAACTGATTTGACTTTAATTTTATCGTTCTTGGTTGTACACAAGTTTTTGCCATATCTGTTCAACTCCGTTCAGTGTTTTGAAACTAATTTGGCTGGATGCAAAGTCTTTCCAAGAGGAGAAGATGAGGATTACTTTACCCTTCACTCTGACTTCGCTGCAAATTGCATCTTTCCTAGAGTTTCTTTGCTCTTATTTCAGTCGGTTTATAACAAATTCTTTTTCTCTTATTTTAGGTGAATGCAGATCTCTTTTCTATATTCAGCTACCGATCAGTTGGTCTGCCATCCTCCCTGCAGGGGTTTTCCATTGTTATTTGGTATGTTCTACTGGTAATTTGATTAGGTCCTACAATGTTCAGAATATTTTAAACATTCAAACTTTGTGCAAATAAGTTCCAGTTTTTGTGTTCACAAAATAAATTGATATGTCTATAATAAACAACCTGTTCAGACGGTTTCTTCCTTTCTTGGGAACTGATTTAAAGGGCAACAGAAATCCAAGGAATCCTCCACTTGACCAGATGTTACCACAGTGAAGGGCTGATAGAATGAATGGGTGAGCATTCTTGTTCAACATCTATGTATGAAGATACAAAAATATTTCTTGCTAGTTTCCATGAATTGAAAGGTGGTTTGAGGTACCAATGTTCAAATTTGCAAGTTGAACAATGAGTTCTGACGCCATGGTTTAAGGCACCAATGTTCAAATTTTCATATTTGTTCGTTATCGTTCTAAATGATGTTTATGAGAAGACAGAATATGATGTAGAATCATTTCCGGTTTTCTATTATAAGTTGGAGTTCCTGATATAGTTTTCTTCTTCTAGACAAGTCCTTGTGGTTCTGTGTTTTAATTTGGTGACAAAGCTGCTGTTCTGCTATGGCTGGACAACGTGAGCATTCTTATATGTTGGAATTTTGGTTTTGCAATTTTTATATACCTTTTGAGATGCTAATACTATCTGTTTATATTTAGAGACCAAATTTCTGCATTTTAAAAGGGGCATTGTTGTAGTTCCAAAACCTGTCATGCTAGTAAAAGAGTTGCCGCAGCTGCATATGTTGGCATGTAAGCGAGGACCAACAGAGATTAAACGGCGTCCCCTCTTTAAAATTGTAAATTAACTGTGCGAGCCCATCAGAGATCTCGAAACAGTGAAAATTAAGCAGATTCTTGCTCCAGCATTATCAACTGATAATAAGGCTGCTGCTGTTGCTTTGGCTTTCCCTTAACTCATTCATTTCCCTTAACACAACAGTTGCACACATTTTCTTAATAAACAATTTCAGATTCTTTCTTTCTTTAAATTTTATGAATTGCTTCATATTTTAATCCCGCAATTTCTAATCTTCTGACTATAACTCCTCTGCCTTAAATTGAATGTGTTGTTAACTTATATCCATTTTCACATCGAGATGTTTTGTCAAGCTTATTTGATAGTCCAATCCCGATTCATTGAAATGTGAAGAAAGGCTCATATTGATCAAAAATCGCAAGTTTTACAATTGATTTGGTCAACTTTGATCTTATTGCCGGAAAGCTCGAGGTACAAATATCCAAACTAGATTTTCTAATTGATGTTGTACAGTATTTTTTTCTGTCTCAGCTTCCAGTAAGATAGCAGGGTTTTCTTCGAATCTGGTTGATTTGAGTTTGATGCTTAATTGAAGTTGCAGTAATCTCTAAAGCTGTAGATTTCTATCTTCTGCTAGAGACTGGATTTTGCTTTTGTTTTCTGTGGCTGAGTTGGAGTCGTTTCTGTAGTGTTCTTCTTCAGACAAGTTCTATTGCATATCCGTGTTGAATGGCTGATCATGTAGAGATGTTTTATGCTACGGCTGGCTGACCTCAGGTAGGTTGTATCAGTATATGTTGGAATTTTGGTGTTGCATTTTTGTACAGAAAATCTTAGAAGATGCTGCTACTATCTGCTTTTATTAACGGAGACTATGTGTTTGTTTGGTTGAGTTTTCTACTACTTCAAAAGGTCTACCAACGTCTATTTGAGTTTTATAGAATTGTTTGGTTGATCTTTTGAGATTGTCTATTTTAAATTGAGTAGAGGATAATAGAGTTTAAACTTCTACTAGGCAAAAGCTCATGGGGAGGTGCTTCTCCAAATAGACATTTTTTTTTAAAAAAGCTCTACAAACCAAACAGCTACAATTTTTTTTTCGAAAATTTTATTTCTAATAGATCTACTGCAAGTAAATCTTTTACCAATAGAGAGTTTTCAAAAGCCCAACCAAACAAGCTATAAATCGCCGCAATTTTGTTCATAGTTTTGCTGCAGAATAATGAAGATGCTGCAAGGTCCATGTATTTCCACACTTTGGTTTGCTAGTGAAAGAGCCGCTGCAACAATATACTTTGAGCAACAGAGAACAAACACCTTCCCTTCTTTCAGTTGGTAAATTAGGCTGAATTTTTGTGCAGTCCCACCAAAAATCCCAAAAACAAGTTGAAATTGAGCAGATTCCAACCCTGACATCATCTGCTAGTCATAGATTTCATGCTGACGACATATACTAACATTTTCTTAAATGTTTATAAGAAAATGCTGGTCATAGATTTCATGCTGGCCGGAAGATTTTAAACTTTTGCATATTGCAGCTACAAAGTTTTATGGTTTTATGTGTACATAATCAGAAATATGTCCAAGCATGGAATGTGAACCCACTAATATTATTTTTAGTTTGCATTTTTATTTATTTATTCATATTTATTTGTTTATGATTTGCAGATGCCCGGCTCATCTTATTAATGAGTGAACTAGTAGGAGATTGTGTTTTGGAGGTACAAAATGTTTCTTATTCAAGTCATTTGTTTTGGAGGTACAAAATGTTTCCTATTCAAGTCTTAGTCTAACCGCTGCTGTTGCTGGATTTTGAAATTAGTGCCAAAATTTTCATTTCTAAGCTCAATGTAAAATCTTTAGACCATCCCATACGCATGTTTAGTCGGGTCATAACGTAGTTTCATATGAATTTGCTTGCAAGAAGAACTTTCTCATGATTGGCCAATAGGCAATTTTGTGTCCAGCATCCTGCTAGTAGGTTCTTCTACAACAAATTTCCATTATTTCTAAGATGGGAATGGCTATGTTGTTGGGATTCTATTCCCAGTAACATTTATTTGGTCAAGTAAGTTCTGTTTGGTTGCAATGTGGCAACCAAACTTTAATAATTAACATGTAATAGTGATCAGTTGCAACAGGTAACCACCCTAAAAAAATTAATTAATTTTTTTTAATGTTTGAATAATATTTTAAGAGTATAAAATTTATAAATATTATTTATATGAGGGATAAAAAAGAATAAAAATAAAAATACATTAAAAATTAAATATAAAATGTAACAATTATGATGTAATTTTATTAATCATTCCAACATAAATGTTACAAGTCAAGGTGATATTACAACTTTGACATTATATATACCCACAATTTCATTATATGTAACTAGTATGATATAACATATAACAATTTCATTTTAATTGCTAAAAAAAAAAAAAAAAGAAGAAAAAAAGAAAAAAATTTTCAATGTAAATGTTCCAAGTTAACATGATGTTGCAAGTAAAATGTTGAATTTACAATTATCACATAGTTATTATTTATTAATGACATAAAAGTTGTAAGTTAATGTGATGTTGCAATTTCGACGTTATAGTTACTTAAACTCGTAATAGACATAATCACTCCAACGTAGTATGTAACAAATTAATTTTAACATTTAAAATTTTAATTCAAAATGTACCTAGTATTGATGTGATGTTGAAAATTAAATGTTGGGTTTTCCTATTATGGCGTTAGTAGTATTTAAATAGACATAAATGTTGTAAGTGGAAGTAATATTGCGTTGCAAGTAAAATGTTAAATGTACCTATTTTATTGTAGATCATAACTATTTCAATGTAAATGTTGCAAGTTAACATGATGTTGCAAGTAAAATGTTGAATTTACAATTATCACATAATTATTAATCATATAGACATAAAAGTTGCAAGTTAGTGTGATATTGCAATTTCGACGTTACGATTAACTTAAATTCGTAATAGACATAACCACTCAAATGTAGTATGTAACAAATTCATTTTAACATTTAAAATCTTAATTCAAAATGTAACTAGTAGGACGTAGCCCTAACCATTCAAACGTAAATATTACAAGTTGATGTGATGTTGCAAATTAAATGTTGGGTTTTCCTATTATGGCGTAAGTAGTAATCAAATAGACATAAATATTGCAAGTGAAAGTAATATTGCGAGTTGATATTACGTTGTAAGTAAAACATTGAATTTACAATTATCACATAGTTTTTAATCATACTGACCACTCCTAAATGAGCACCCGCAATAGTACGGAACCGTGGGAGTAGTACAATGATAAATAAGATTCGTTCCATGAGGATTGCTGTATTGAATACCACAATTAATTAATTAAACTACTATTTAGACAAGCAAAGATAGGATGATTGAATTACACTACTCAAATTTAACTAACTTAAACTTATAACTAAAAAGCAATTAGTGAAACTAAACAAGCAAACAAACTCAAGCACTTGGATGTAAATATATGTGAAAGAGGCTAAAACCTTGAATCCACCTATCCAATTCTCACCAATTTTAGGCACATCATTGAAATAAATTATGCAAGTGTGTATGTAGTTTCGTATGCCCTTAATTAGTCTCTAACCTCTCTCAAGTGATAAAACAATATTCATGTGCAGTGGAAATGGTGGGAAATGTCACTCTTTTGAACCCATTTGGTGACTTTGTCAGTACTTTAATAAGTTAAGTTTAAAAGGCACCAATTATGGTGAACTACCAAAATTGCCCTTAGTTCTTCATTTATGTTATTCTGTTTATACTTTTCTCTCTCCACACTTCCAAAAAAATGAGACTTTCTCTCTCCACTTTCTCTCTCCACAACGACTCTCTTTGTTTATAGAAATAAAAATTCAAGGTTGGATCGACTTTCTTCTTCAACTTATAAAACGTTTGGACGTGCTTCAGTACAAGAAGGTAATATTTCTGGCAAATACTTCTGTTAATTTGTTCACATTTTCATTTGTTTATATAGAAAACTGTAATATCTTTTGTTGGATCTCCGAGACTTTTGCTGCCTTGACCAAGCCTTTTCCGAGCCTTTTCTTGCCTTCATCGAGCCTTTTCCTTGTTTTTGAAATGAATAAGTATGGAGCCTTTTATACAAATTTCCGAGCCTTTTATTGCCTTGACCGAGCCTTTTCCGAGCCTTTTCTTGCCTTTATCAAGCCTTTTCCTTGTTTTTGAAATGAATAAGTATGGAGCCTTTTATACAAATTTTCGAGCCTTTTATTGCCTTAACTGAGCCTTTTTCGAGCCTTTTATTGCCTTCACTGAGCCTTTTCTGAGCCTTTTCCGAGCCTTTTCCTTGCCTTTGAAATGAATAAATATCGAGCCTTTTAGAGAAATTTTTGAGACTTTTGAAGTCTTCTCCGAGCCTTTTCAATATCATCACCCGAGCCTTTGTAAATGTAAGATGTGAAAATATTTTTTAGTCCTGTGTTTTTATTAATTGTTAGTGATGAATAATTTGACAGCATCATGAATCGGGTTAGGATTGTAATATCTTACAACGGTCGATGGGAGCAGTTTCCCGACGGAAGTCAGAGGTTTATTGAATCCGATAACCGGGGAATGTATGTGTCAAAGAATATGACTTACGAAGAATTGTTGGCGATCGTGCATACCATTGTGAAATACGATGAAAACAAATTCACTGTTGATCTGTTATCAATATCAATCGTTCCTAGCAGTACATGTCGCACATTTATAAGATATGACGACGATGTCCAGTTTATGCTAGGGGAAGATCGAGTGATCCCTCAAGTATGTGTCAGTGTAACTGAGAGGACAGTTGGAGATATGATAGGGAATGATATTCCTCGTCCGAAAAATACCCAACAGTTTGGATCCTTTAGCGGTAGCAACCAAGGGTTCACCCAAAGGAGTGCCACCGAAGGTGGGGAAAACATGTGTGGTGTCCCATTGGTAACGGTCAACCATACAGATGTAGTTGAACCTCAAATTGTTGATGTGTTTGGGTGTCGAATTGAGCAGTACAATGAGCAGTACAATGAGCATTACAATGAGCAGAACAATTACCCGAACCATGACATGGATAATGATGCAAATAATGAACAGGTTGATGATCTGCAAAATGTGGATGAAGAGCTTGAACAAATTCAAACACATGGTAGACGTGTACAAGGAGTTAGTTGCACTACACCAGATATGGCTGGGACTTCCGAGGTCCGGTATAACGTAACAGCATCTGATTCTGATAATGTGACAACGTGGGTTATTCCCGGAGCAGATGCATACTCGTTTGGTACTGGTACAAGCAGCACCTTCGCAGCGCAAGAACCTAGAACCACGATTGTAAAGGTCAATTTTTTCCGAGTAAAAAGGATTTGAAAAGGCTAGTTAGCCATTTTTCAATGTGGCAGAACTTTGAATGGAAGGTGAAAAGGTCGAATAAGACAACTTTACATCTAGTCTGCATCATTGACGAATGTATGTGGAAATTAAGAGCGGTGAGGAGAGATGAAGGGACTTACTTTCAAGTCAGAAGTTTTGTCAACGAACACAGTTGTCCATTGGAGAAGATTCACTGTCGGCACCGACAAGCTAGTGCAGTCACAATTGGAGAAGTCGTTGCCCCTAGACTTCAGCAACATGATGGATGTCTCATGCGTCCCAAGGACATAATTACCGATATGAAAACAATATATGGCATCCAAATCTTGTACAGTAAAGCACATGATGCCCTGCAATATGCATTGTCATTGAGCTATGGAACGCATGAAGAAACTTTCCAACTGCTGCCATCTTTTGCATACATTCTCGAACAGCAAAATCCTAGCACAATCACGGACTTACAGTGCGCATACGATGGTAAATTCCTTTACTTTTTCATGTCGTTATGGTCATCAATTAGAGGTTTTCGGAGGTGTATGCGTCCTGTGATTGCAGTTGATGGTACCCATTTGAAGGGAAGATTCGGGGGTACAATGTTTGTTGCAACTGCACAAGATGGAAACGAACAGGTGTATCCAATTGCTTTTGGGTACGGTGACTCAGAAAACAACGATTCATGGGAGTGGTTTTTGGAATGCTTTAGGGGGGTCCTTGGTCATATAGATGATCTGGTTTTCATTTCCGATCACCATGCAAGCATTGAAGCAGGGATTTCTAAAGTGTTCCCTTATGCAACCCATACTATATGTTGCTGGCATTTTGGTGAAAATATGAAGAAGCGATTCCACATAAAGGATGTTGCCGACATAATGGATAGTGCTGCTAGGTCGTACAGTGAAATCCAATACGATCGCCACATGGAGGAGTTACGTAAGCTACACAAGGGTGCATACGATTATGCCATTGATGCCGGTCTGCACAAATGGTCCCGCGTTCACTGTCCCCAAAGAAGGTACAGGTTGATGACCACAAATGTTGCAGAGTGCATAAACTCATGCTTAAAATTCACACGGCAATTGCCACTAATGACACTGGCAGAGTTCATTAGGAATATGCTACAGAAGTGGTTTCACGATCGTCATACAGCTGCACAGTCCATGCGTCATCGATTGACCGACACAGTACATGGGGTGATCCAGAAACGGGTTGAGAAATGTAGTTATATGACCGTAAATGCAGTTGACTGGAACATATTCTCCGTCAAACACAAGGGAAAACAGTGGACGGTTAACTTAGCCCGGAAGACTTGCACGTGCAACAAATTCCAAATGGACTTTTTACCTTGTTCACACGCACTCGCAGCGGCAAGGTATATGACAAGTTACATTTAACGCTTTTCTATAACCAAATGTGAGTCTCACAGTTTTCATTGTTGCAGAGAGCGGAACTTGGATTTCACATCTCTGTGTGCGGACTACTACAAGAGGGAGACACTTATTTATGCATACTCGGTTCCTATTATGCCTATTGGCCATCCTTCTTCATGGTGGTTCCATCCGATATCGCAGCGCGGGTGGTTTTAAATCCAAAGACGAAGAGACAATCAGGTCGCCCCATGGAGGGTCGACACGCATCATCTTCGGAGAGGACAACCACACAGTCGTGTAGAAGATGTGGACAACCAGGACATAATAGCAGGCGGTGTTCGAATCCGCCTATGGTTAATGAAGGTCCCAGGACAATTGTCCCCGATGATTACCGTTACAAGTGTAGCATCTGTCACACAATAGGACACAACAAACAAACATGCCCTCAGAAGGACACGCCAGTGGAATGAATGGAGCCGTACAAGAGGAATACGATCAAACATAACAAGGCAGTATAAGAGGAAGACGAATTGCCACCAGAAAAGCTTGTGATTGAGAAACATGTCTCCAACTTGATGTCTTCCAACATCGTTCAGACTTTGGGAACCATGATCGATACAATTGTTTTATGAGACCCTTGGTTCTTATGCTTTTATGTAGAACTAATATGATTGATTTTATGTTGGAGAAAAGCTTGCGATTGCTAATGTGTTCCAACATCGTTCAGACTTTGGGAACCATGCTCGATACAATTGTTTTATGTGACCCTTGGTTCTTATGCTTTTATGTAGAACTAATATGATTGATTTTATGTTGGAGAAAAGCTTGCGATTGCTAATTTGTTCCAACATCGTTCAGACTTTGGGAACCATGCTCGATACAGTTGTGTTATGGTTTTATGTTGAATACTTTTTTTTTTTTTTCTGAAATTGATTTGAATTTAGTTGTTTGTGTTGTGTAATGTCATACTGGATCCTTTGTTAATTGCAAACACTTAAAAAGAAAAACAAATTATTTTTTTTCATTACTGAAATGTTATGTACATAAACTAAATCACTATCTCGAAGACCAGTCCTTCGAGTTGCAAAAAATCCTTCAGCCATCTTCTCTCGAATAGTGGTCATATCATTTTCTAACCAGTCAAAAGTATCCCTGTTCGCCGCCAGATACTCTGTCAATCTTAAAGTATGAGCACCACAGTTACCCCTACAATTCACCACATGAACAACCGTTAGAATGGAATTATATGAAAACGGATTTGGATAAAATCATATCTTGAAACAGTCATACCTTGTGTCCTGTTGTGGCACACGGTCTGCAGACACATAATAAAAAGTGAATGCCCTAGTAGTCTTTGAGTACGTCATATCGCCCCTCCGTCTGCGATTGTGAAAGTTCACCGCATGCAGCATCGAGGGTAAAAAATACCGTAAGCACGTGAGCTGCATTTTCCTGTGGCTGAATGGCACCTCCTGTCTGTACGAGTCAAAAAGGTAGATATCCCTCCTGTGAGGTCGATGCTGGCCAGGGCCCAATGCGTAGGTCCAAGGTTGCACGGTGTTACGTTAATAATTAGTGTTGGCATTAATTCCATATCAAAACGTGTTTTAATTGTAATGTTTAGTTGTTAGTAAATGAAGGATTTCGAAGATGAAGGACGTCTCAACCATTATTCGTTCAAGTTGCCGGCTTTTAAGAGTTTCGGACACTATCGGTCTACAAAGGTATTCAAAGACCTCTTATCTCTTACAAGGCTAGGCACACACTCACACATATCATTCTTGTGTGTCCCTTCATGATTTTATTTCATTTACATTTCACTTTCACACACTTGGCAAAATATGCTCATGCATTCACATTTAGTTAATAAACTTTGTGTTTTGCATTTTCTAGGACTATGTCCGGAAACTAGCATATGTGTGTGTATTTGTGTTTGTATGTTTCCGTATTTTGTGTTTAGGACTTGAACATGTTCTTATTCAATGCCTTATTGAGTTCCGGTCGTTTCGGTTACTCATTCATAAGGATTCGAGTCCAAACGTGTTTGACTATGCCACTTTACGTTCTCTTACGTTGTGTTGACTTCATCGATGATTTCCGAGATGATTTCTCAACCGTTTTTCAAAGTTGTATAGCCTTTTTCGTGCGAGAGAGAGTCACGGTTCGTAATCCGAAAACGGATTTGAATTCAGAGTTCGAACGCCCGAGATACGGGCCGACGAACTGAGGGAGCGCGGGAGAGGAAAGCCCAGGCCGTGGGCCACATGGGCTGGCCGTGGTTGAGGCCGTGGGCCCCACGGCCTGGAGCACCCTCTGCTCCCGTGTGGACCACGCGCCCCCCACGGCCTGGGGGTGATGTGGCACCACGTGATTGGCCGAAAATCTCCTTCTCTCTCCTCCTATTTCTTCCCTCTCTCTCTCATTTTGAATTTCCAAGAAGAAAAATTCTGGTTTTCCCGTAAGGCATTTTCTCCAATTTTTTCGAACTTCAAAACACCATATCTTCCTCATCCGGAGTTGGATTTGAGTGATTCAAGTTGGAGAGTGTTCGTATTTGAGTCATCTAACATCTCCAAGTGGTTTGGTAGCTGTTTGATCGTGATTTCCAGTGGTTGATCACTGAATTCCGAACCAGCTTCAAAATCCGAGGTAATGGTCCCATCTTAGGGATTTCTTGTTATTTGACCTTCCAAATGCTTGGGGTTTCTTCTTCTATATCTATGTTATTGTTTTATGAAAGCTATTTGAAAAGGTAGCTTGATTATCATTCCAATTGAAACTCAATTTATGGACTTATGTTGACTAGATTTTATGATTCTAGGTTTTACATTTGTTTGTGAGTTGTATTGTGATTAGAATGGCATCTTAGGTTGTTTGATACTTAATTGAATTAATTTTGTGTTAAAATGACTTTGAGATTTGATTTGGTCCTTTGATTGAAGAAATCAAGGATTTGTGTATTTGTTTGTGATTTAGAGAATATAGGTTTTGATTGATGTAAATCTCAAAACCTTGCTCTATATTTTTTGTCTAGTATATTGATTGATTTTAATCTCATATATCTAGTCTTTGATTGTATATTGATAGCATCTTGAATTAGGACTTAATGAACATTTTGTGATTCAAGTGTTATGTGTGTGAATGAGACTTTGAGTGTATGTGTTAGGTGTTTCACATGCTTAGGTTTCTATTCATGTATTTTTGCATCTAGACTTGATTAATTGTGTTTTCACATGTTTAGGTCTATTTGTGCCATAGAATGTATTGATCACATGTTCTATGTTGAAATGAATGTTTGCATCATTTGCATTCACATGATCACACTAGGAAGTCCTTGTAAAAGGCATGAAGTCTTGGTTAGAGTCGGGATGACTCGGATAGGTAAGCAAGGAGTCATGGCTAGAGTCGGGAGGACTCGGATAGTCATGCATGGGAGGCTCCCTAGAGGCAAGAGTGCCTTGGATAGGGAGTTGGCTAACATATTGGTAGGCCTAGGCGTATGGTTAGACATAGACTCCGATAGAGCGGGGTACACGGGATGTGTATGCACTCTTGAGGAATTTCTAATCTTCCATCGATGTTGGTTGAGTGTGTTGTCCAATATATGGTGGTTCCGCATCATTGAGGGATTTCATACTTTCCAATAGGGTTGGGTAGGCTTAGACTTCACTAGGTTGGGTGAGCTAAAGATTGGTCACTTTGTGAATGTTCTATGTTTACTTTCCAATAATATAGTACCCAATGGTTGTAGTTCAACCCGTGGATGTTTCCTCCTTGGAGGTTTTACCACGTTAAAAAATCCCTTGTGTTAATTCTTTCTATCTCTTCTCTTATATTTTAATTGTATATTTTATTGTCTTGATTCATAATATTCACTTGTGATGTATTGTGAACCAAGTCTTTGTATAGTGTGATTAGTGTATTCATTCTATAGATCAATTTGTATCTTTGATTCTTTTGTATATTGTAATATTTGTTTAGTGACATTTTGCTCACTCTTGTAACACATTGAACATCTTATGAAATACAAGCTTATTTTGTTGTTATGTTTATTTGATATTTTACCTCACATGACTTGTTGATATACTTAGACATTTCTCTTATGATTGTGTCATCGTATTGTCTATGTATGTCTACCTTGGCTTATTGTGTTGTGTGTAAGGCTACCTTGAGGGACAAACGGATGTTTGTTCAAGGGTTTGAAAAAAGGTGTAAAAAACCTATTCACCCCCCCCCCCCCCCCCCCTCTAGGTATGCTTTAAGCAATTTAACTTCGTTTGTGTACATTCAATTGGTATCAGAGCGGGTTGTCGGACGGCACTCGACGAGATCCGGGTTACACTTACGAGTGGATTGCTTAGGTATTTGCTAGAATGGTTTTCCAAGATGATGTGATGACTGAAGGGGCTTCGAATTCTAGGCCTCCTCTTCTCAAGGGTCACAGCTACGGGTTTTGGAAATTGAGGATGAAGGCTTACATCCGATCTATTGATGAGAGACCTTGGATGACCGTTGAAGAAGGTTACCTTGCTCCTAACAAGATTGTGGATGGAGTGACCGTTTCCAAGCCTAGGAGTGAGTGGTCTACTAATGAGTTTGAGTTAGCAAAGTGGCATCATCGGGCAGTGAATACTATTTTCGGAGGTGTTGATAGTAGGCAATTCTCCTACATTCCAAAACCTAGAAACCGCTAAGGAGGCATAGGAGGCTCTCCAAGTCACCAATGAGGGGACTAAAGCGGTGAAGAAGTCTCGTCTTCAATTGCTCACTTCCCAATTTGAGGTTTTGCAAATGGGTGAGGAAGGCAAGTTTATTGACTTCCAAGATAAGCTTCTAGACATCGCCAACCAATGCCAAGCTCTTGGTACTCCTATCTCCGGTGAGAGGCTAAATTGGAAGATTCTTAGATCACTTCCAAAGAGGTTCAAAGTCAAGGTTACCGCCATTGAAGAGAGCAAGGACGTTGACGTCATGAGCATAGATGAGTTGCTAGGATCTCTTCAAACTTTTGAGGCGTGCATGAAACCAAAGGCTAAGAACAAGGGTTTAGCTCTCAAGGTTGTCAAGGAAGCTAGTAGTAGCGATGATGATGAGGAGATGGCGTTATTGGTTAGGAAGTTTAGGAAGTTCATGAGGAAAGGTGCCAAGTCAAGTGGCAAGTACTCAAGGGACAAGGAAGTCAAGAAGTCCTTTACTCCACCTCATGAGAGGAGTGGCCATACTAAGAGCAATAGGAAGGTTCAATGCTTCAAGTGCAAGAAGTTTGGACATTATGCTTCGGATTGTCCTAGTGGTGATTCTAAGAGGGACAAGAAGGGAAAGGCTATGGCGGCTACATGGAGTGAAGATGATGCCTCTAGTGATGAGGAGAGCTCAAGTGATGAGTCTTCTAGTGAAGAAGAGCTAGTGAGCAACTTTGTTGCATTCATGGCTTCTCACTCTACTCTAGAGGATGTTAATCAAGATTGTTTAAATAATAATCTGTCCTACATTGATCTTTTGGCTAAGGTGAAGTTTCTTGAGGAGAAGTTGAAATTAGCCTTGAGTGAGATTGATGAGAAAGAGGACTTGATCAAGATTCAAGTGGATGAGTTTGTTGCTACAACTCATAGGCTCTTGCGTGAAAAGAATGCTATTGAAAAGAAGCTTTGCGAGGTTGAGGGTATTTTGCTTGAAAAGGATAGGATCATCTCTACTATGAACTTAGAGAGCTCAAGTGTAGCGGTGGTTGAAGAGAAGCTCATAGAAGCATCACTTCCTACTAGTGAAGCTATCATTGAAGAGAAAGCTCCTAAGAAGAGACGTTCCAAGAAGAAGAACAAATTGAAGAATAAGGTACCCCTTGAAACTCCCATTTGTCCTCCACCACCACCGGAAGGTAAAATCTCTCCTTTTGTTCCCATATGTCATTTTTGCAATACCTTAGGCCATATCAAGCCCAAGTGCTATAAATTCATTGAATATTGCAACTTAGAAAATGCATCTAGGAATAGAGCGATTGGACCTAATTCTATGCATGCCAAAGCTTTTGAATATGGAAAGCATGATAATTTGTCAAAGCATGTTAAGAATGTCCGGAAGGTGAAGAATGCATATCCTACAAAGTTTGACCATGCATGTGTTGCTAACAATGTTGAGAAGAAGAGTATTAATGATATTATTGTGAATCAAGTTGTGGAAGAACTTTACTCTAGGTTCAACATTGTGGTCAAAGAGAATCTTGATGATGTTCGTGTATGTCCACCCAAGACAAAATTTGTCAAGGGTGAGTGCTCTTACCATTAGTGTAAGTTGCACATGTGAGTTAGCTTTAAGACTAGTGTCGTTGATAAGAGGCTTAGCTTTGTGCTTTGTATCTTCACAACTTGACATGAACTTAGCTATCTCACTTTGTTTGTTTTGATAGTCAAAATTTGTTGATTAACTTTTGAGAAGTTTTTTTTTTGGAATCTATATGATAACATTATTGTTATGGCTTTTAGAGAAAGTCATTTTTTTTTTTGTTTGAGTTGGATTACATTGCCTTTAGTCTCTTGGAATCGACACACCTATAACTTGTAGTCATGAGGACTCACAAGCCAAGAGGACTCATAAAAAGGGTGAAGGCTTTGTATTTGGTGAAAATGGCTTGCGAAGGTATCTCTATATCATATTGCTTGCTTACTTGATTTTTCATCTATCAACTCATTGTTTGTATCACTTTCATGAAGCATGTCATAATTGAGAACTAATATAGTGTTTATATGGTACTCTTTGACATTTGCTAGTTTAAGATCTTTTGGTGATAAGTGTTCACATTGATCTTATTTCATGAAGCGTGTTGTTATTTGTATGATTGTTGAGTGGCTAATTTTTGAATAATGTGAGCTTCATATTCTTTGATAGCTACTCTCTTGAGAAGTAGAGATCTTAAGTAAGTCTCTTTACTTGCTTTTAGATCATGTGCTTTTAAGCCTTGAAATTGGTTTCAAAAATGCACTTTGCTTCTCTTGTATGTTTTGTTAAGTATGTTGAGCTTGATTGATGTTCGCTTTGGATACACCTTGAAGTCCTAAGGACTAGTACATTTAAAAATGACCAATGGTTGGTATCCATTTGCTTCGGCAACATAGAACTCAACGAGCACCCTCATGGAAAGGGCTACACACCTTGGTTGTGAAGCCACCCAATGTTGGAAAGGGCTACGTCATTGTGATGAGTGAAAGCCGCCATGAGGTGTATATGTTTATGTTAGAAAAATCAAAGAAGTGTTGAATTGAATCATAAAAAAAAAAAAAAAAATTCTTTGATTCAAGCCTTAAAAAAAAAAAATAAAAAAAAATAAAAGGCTTTTGGAGTATAGTTGAATAATCAAATGAGCTCGGGTTGACAAATAGAAATGGGTTGACGAGCCACATGCACACACACGCTCACATGTTGAAATCTATTCTCTTTATAAGCAAAATTTCGGATGATAACCGATTTGACCTTTTTATGGAAAGGCCTAAGATGAATAGATGTTGAAATTGTATGCATGCTTGATTATCAAACTACTTCTTTTCATATACTTGAAGCAAAATCTTCACACACTCACTTTTGCTTAATTGGTATTTGTGATACTTTAGCAATTTTTGATGACATATGAGAGTGATTGAAAATCTTGATGTAACTCTCTTAGATATGTGAAGCTTATTTGCAAATCTAATAAAAATTGCTTGTGATGTGATTGTGTGGTGATTTTTGTGAACATTTGTCTATCTTGATTTTAGATGAGGCACTTGTCAAGGGGGAGCATAATATGCTAAATTCTTGTTCTCTTTTATGACATGTTCACATGTTCTTCAAGGTTGTTAATTGTTGGCATTATTCTTATTTTTGATAAATCATGAAGATGCTATGATAAATTCTTACTTACATGGTGATTTATTAAATATAGTGTTTTGCCTTTGTATATGTTTATTGGTTTCTTATTTGTTTCTTTGTTTCCTCTCACTTTGTTTTTAGTTTGTTTTGTGTTGCAAGATCATGGGTAAAGCAAAGAAGGTTGGTGGAAACACTTCTTCATCTCCCATTGCCAAGTCCAAACCTTCCATGTCTTCCAAAATTTCCAAAGGTAACAAAGTTGATGAATTGGGAATTTTTGGGTGTAAAAAGATAATTCAAGAAAGGGGTATTGACTTGGACTCTTGTATTGGATCATATGTCTATGATGTGCTTAAGAGTAGGAATTGGATTTCATGGGTCAACATGTTAGGAGTATCTAATGAGACCATTGTTAGAGAATTTTATAATGCTTACAAATCCGGTTCTACTGTGACTAGTGCTACTCTTAGCATAAGGAAAGTTGTCTTTAGAGTTTGCCCTAGGAAGGTTAATGAATTTCTTAACTTGTCCGATGACATTGAATCGGATTTCCTTGATGTTGATGTCTTGGAAAACCTTGATTTAATGGTTAAGACTTTTTGTGATGATGATGATTTTGTGTGGGGGAAACGTGCTTTTATTAGGCAAGGTGAGCTAACAAAAATTAGTGCATTTTGGCATTTATTTGTATGCTCCAATCTTATTGTTTCTACTAATGCTTCGGAGCTTAATAGAGACAAGATTAAGATTGTGTATGCCTTGGTTACTAACCAACCTATAAACCTTGGTGAATTGCTTGTGGAGCAAATTCAAAGTGCGGCTTGTACTAGTCGTTTGGACAAGAAATTGGCTTTTCCGGGGTTTATAACTCAATTGTGCTTAGCTAAAGGTGTGAGGAATCTTGATGGTGATGTTATGCTTCCTCCCTTAGAGAAGTTGAGTGAGAAACGTATGGCAACCATGTCATACAAGGACAAGGGAAAGTCTAATGATATACTTAGGCTTTTTGGTGATTCTCTTGATTCTAACCATGTCCCTAACTCACCCGCTCTTCCTAGTTGGGCTTTAAAATTGAGGAAAGAGGTTGAAGAATCTCATAGGTTGATTGAGGCGTCACAAAGGAAGATTGAAGACCTTAGTGCAAAGCTTGTTGCTCAAGATGAGAGGATCAAAGAGTTGGAAGGAAAATCGACTCCAACAAGGCAATATGTGAGATCCGCACACCGTTCTTCTTTCCTTGGTGGCACAAGTGGCTAGAGAGCTTCATGAGGTATAATTTCTTACTCTTTCCCTTTGGCTTCATATCATGTCAAAAAGGGGGAGAAATATGAGAAACACATGGGAGATATCTAGCTTACTTAGTCTTATGTTAGTTGTTTTATATTTTTGTATATTTGGTATCTAGCTTGAACTATATGGCATGTAATATTTTTGTTGAATCTTGGCTTAGAATATATTGATGGATAGTATGTATTAAGGGGGAGCATACTTGATCCATTTGAACTTATATGTTATTATTTTCTTGCCTATGATTGGATACTTGGATATTGCCATACTTGTTGTCTCTTGGATATTCTTGTGCTTTCAAGTTCTTTTTTAGGTGATATCAAGAGAAGACCAAGATGAAGTTCAAGACTTGATTTATAATTTGTGTCTATATGTGTAACTCATTGTACTCATTGTGACCAAATTTTCTTTGTAATTGTTTTAGTGTTTGTTTAGGGGTTTTGTCATGGAATTTGCCAAAGGGGGAGATTGTTAGGTTGATAATTAGTGTTGGCATTAATTCCATATCAAAACGTGTTTTACTTGTAATGTTTAGTGGTTAGTAAATGAAGGATTTCGAAGACGGAGGACGTCTCAACCATTATTCGTTCAAGTTGCCGGCTTTTAAGAGTTTCGGACACTATCGGTCTACAAAGGTATTCAAAGACCTCTTATCTCTTACAAGGCTAGGCACACACTCACACATATCATTCTTGTGTGTCCCTTCATGATTTTATTTCATTTACATTTCACTTTCACACACTTGGCAAAATATGCTCATGCATTCACATTTAGTTAATAAACTTTGTGTTTTGCATTTTCTAGGACTATGTCCGGAAACTAGCATATGTGTGTTTATTTGTGTTTGTATGTTTCCGTATTTTGTGTTTAGGACTTGAACATGTTCTTATTCAATGCCTTATTGAGTTCCGGTCGTTTCGGTTACTCATTCATAAGGTTTCGAGTCCAAACGTGTTTGACTATGCCACTTTACGTTCTCTTACGTTGTGTTGACTTCATCGATGATTTCCGAGATGATTTCTCAACCGTTTTTCAAAGTTGTATAGTCTTTTTCGTGCGTGAGAGAGTCACGGTTTGTAATCCGAAAACGGATTTGAATTCGGAGTTCGAACGCCCGAGATACGGGCCGACGAACCGAGGGAGCACGGGAGAGGACAGCCCAGGCCGTGGGCCACATGGGCTGGCCGTGGTTGAGGCCGTGGGCCCCACGGCCTGGAGCACCCTCTGCTCCCGTGTGGGCCACACGCCCCCCACGGCCTGGGGGTGACATGGCACCACGTGATTGGCCGAAAATCTCCTTCTCTCTCCTCCTATTTCTTCTCTCTCTCTCTCATTTTGAATATCCAAGAAGAAAAATTCTGGTTTTCCCGTAAGGCATTTTCTCCAATTTTTCCAAACTTCAAAACACCATATCTTCCTCATCCGGAGTCGGATTTGAGTGATTCAAGTTGGAGAGTGTTCATATTTGAGTTCTCTAACATCTCCAAGTGGTTTGGTAGCTGTTTGATCGTGATTTCCAGTGGTTGATCACTGAATTCCGAACCAGCTTCAAAATCCGAGGTAATGGTCTCATCTTAGGGATTTCTTGTTATTTGACCTTCCAAATGCTTGGGGTTTCTTCTTCTATATCTATGTTATTATTTTATGAAAGCTATTTGAAAAGGTAGCTTGATTATCATTCCAATTGAAACTCAATTTATGGACTTATGTTGACTAGATTTTATGATTCTAGGTTTTACATTTGTTTGTGAGTTGTATTGTGATTAGAATGGCATCTTAGGTTGTTTGATACTTAATTGAATTAATTTTGTGTTAAAATGACTTTGAGATTTGATTTGGTCCTTTGATTGAAGAAATCAAGGATTTGTGTATTTGTTTGTGATTTAGAGAATATAGGTTTTGATTGATGTAAATCTCAAAACCTTGCTCTATATTTTTTGTCTAGTATATTGATTGATTTTAATCTCATATATCTAGTCTTTGATTGTATATTGATAGCATCTTGAATTAGGACTTAATGAACATTTTGTGATTCAAGTGTTATGTGTGTGAATGAGACTTTGAGTGTATGTGTTAGGTGTTTCACATGCTTAGGTTTCTATTCATGTATTTTTGCATCTAGACTTGATTAATTGTGTTTTCACATGTTTAGGTCTATTTGTGCCATAGAATGTATTGATCACATGTTCTATGTTGAAATGAATGTTTGCATCATTTGCATTTGCATTCACATGATCACACTAGGAAGTCCTTGTAAAAGGCATGAAGTCTTGGTTAGAGTCGGGATGACTCGGATAGCCAAGCAAGAAGACTTGCCTAGAGTCGGGATGACTCGGATAGGTAAGCAAGGAGTCATGGCTAGAGTCGGGAGGACTCGGATAGTCATGCATGGGAGGCTCCCTAGAGGCAAGAGTGCCTTGGATAGGGAGTTGGCTAACATATTGGTAGGCCTAGGCGTATGGTTAGACATAGACTCCGATAGAGCGGGGTACACGGGATGTGTATGCACTCTTGAGGAATTTCTAATCTTCCATCGATGTTGGTTGAGTGTGTTGTCCAATATATGGTGGTTCCGCATCATTGAGGGATTTCATACTTTCCAATAGGGTTGGGTAGGCTTAGACTTCACTAGGTTGGGTGAGCTAAAGATTGGTCACTTTGTGAATGTTCTATGTTTACTTTCCAATAATATAGTACCCAATGGTTGTAGTTCAACCCGTGGATGTTTCCTCCTTGGAGGTTTTACCACGTTAAAAAATCCCTTGTGTTAATTCTTTCTATCTCTTCTCTTATATTTTAATTGTATATTTTATTGTCTTGATTCATAATATTCACTTGTGATGTATTGTGAACCAAGTCTTTGTATAGTGTGATTAGTGTATTCATTCTATAGATCAATTTGTATCTTTGATTCTTTTGTATATTGTAATATTTGTTTAGTGACATTTTGCTCACTCTTGTAACACATTGAACATCTTATGAAATACAAGCTTATTTTGTTGTTATGTTTATTTGATATTTTACCTCACATGACTTGTTGATATACTTAGACATTTCTCTTATGATTGTGTCATCGTATTGTCTATGTATGTCTACCTTGGCTTATTGTGTTGTGTGTAAGGCTACCTTGAGGGACAAACGGATGTTTGTTCAAGGGTTTGAAAAAAGGTGTAAAAAACCTATTCACCCCCCCCCACCCCCCCCCCCCTCTAGGTATGCTTTAAGCAATTTAACTTCGTTTGTGTACATTCAATTGGTATCAGAACCTGCAGGTGTTTCAACAATGTGCGACCAGTGTGACATTTATTTTTCAAAACTTTAATGGAAAACATGTAAAATAAACACTCACAGAGTCAACATTGTGCCATGGTATGTTTCCTAGCGGAGCAGCCCACGTACCACTGTAAGGTCTTCTTCGGTCCACTTCTGCTTCTGTGAAGACCAACCTGTACAGGGTCTATCAGACCCACTTCCCATCTTTCTGTCCCAGCGGTTACATAACCATGACTGTACAAAAACGTTAGGTTATAGATGTATGAAACACATCAATGCACAAGCAAATACCGTACAATTTAAACACTTACATAAAACTATGAATCCAGTATGTTGATCCTCGGACCGTAGACAGTGGGAAATGTTCACTGACGCTTCCGCAGAATCTTCAAGCACGCATCAATGTGCTGAAAGTTTGAATATTTTCATTTGTTAGGATTGTACAATTTTTGTAACAACATATACATATATTACAGTTATGAACATACCGTATCCTCCAACTCCATAAAGTTGCTTTGAAACCGGTGGAACCAAAGGACATCGACTGGCAAGTGTAGATCCACATCACGCCTGCATAATTGTGGAAGAAGTTAGATAACCAAGTCAAGTCAGTTTACTAAGCTGTTTCAAAATAAATACAGAGATTATAATATCTACGATTATACTTACAATTCCCCCATCGGGTTCCTCTTGTACGTTTGGTACGCCGCTAGGTGATCAGGATCTTTCAGTTCGTGGGGCGCCCATACATGTGGTGGCTGTGGCATAGTCCTTGCCCTCTTCGGCCGACAAGGGTCAGTGTATGGGCTCCGCTCCTGCCAACATTGCCTGCGAACCCGATCCTGACACTGAAGGGGTGGGGGACTCCGATCCAAACCACGGGGATCCACCAAATGTTTGCTCTGTATAGAGGAACTCTGTCCCCATGGATCGCCAGCAGGGGTGCTCTGTATGGAGGAACTCTGTCCTCGTGGATCGCCTGTAGGGGTGCTCTGTATGGAGGAACTCTGTCCTCGTGGATCGCCTGCAAGCCCTGCTGGGATAGACCCGATCCTGACTTCAGGACTAAGGAACTCTATCCCCGTGGAATGAATTGAAGGATGCGCTGCACTAGGATCAACCAGAGGAGTGCGCAGTATGGAGGCACTCTATCCCAAGTCCTAGGGATGAACAACAGGGTCTGGTATTACCTGATGAGGTACCTGCTCTATCTCCATATGTGCTGTCTCAGTGTCATCAGTACCACCAGTAACCTCCTCTCTTGGTGTTACACCTAGCCCTTACTGATCAGACACTATCTGCATACTGGGGTGCAGTTGACGCCGAGTCTGTAAGTCTGCTCTATCCTGATGACTACCAGTCCAGTCTCTATCACTGAAGTGTCGGTCTTGGTCATCGATCGACGGGTCATCAAATGGTGGGTCATCGGACCGTCTGCCTTTAGTAGGTGTCTGCGACGTCGAACCTTGAATACCCCGAATCAAATCCAGCAACTCTTGATGCTGTTGATCTCTATTTTTGTCAGTCCTTTGCACTTCGTCCCGTAACTCTCGAAACGCATCCAGCAGTTCAGTATACCTACGGTCCTGAAATGAAAAAAAAAATAAACACGTTGTGAGTACTAAAAGTTTCCAACTGCTTTCAGATTAAATACTGCGGTGCAACTACTTTTACGTACCTCTGGATGCCCTCCGACGCCTCGTTGTGAGTGACCTTCAGGTCAAGGCTCTGTGGGTAACACAAATCAAACCCACCTATGCCTCATGGGACTCCTACTGCAACCCTCCATGTCAGAACCATTTGTATCACTGGGTCCCAAATGCGAATACTTAGTATCACTAGGTCTCGAATACGGACCCTCAGTATCACTGGGTTCGGCAGTCGTACGGTGTTCGGCATCAGCATCGACATCAGCATCATACAGACTGCCTCCCTCCTCAATGCCCTCATAGTACCGTTTAGCCAGCTCTACCGGTGTCGGCACCAATTTCACCCTCGTAAACATCTGAAATCAATGTTAGACCATTTGTAATCGCATACATACTATTAACTATTAACGTTAACATAACAGATACTTACCCGTTCAATGAAAATGGAATCCAACTTATCCCCCCTCGGTCGCTGACTCAACTCCCATTTTAGAATACGGGGGGATAGCTCGATTTCCCTGCGGGTCCCACAATCTTCGATGGCAAGATCGGGAATAACCTCAAAAGCAAATAACTGCGTAATAGATAAGTACAATAATAATCAAACACATCAATCATATGAAAATAAAAAATACAATTAAAGTATGGAATCAAATTCTAAATTCTTACCAATAGTGCATAAGTACAACCATATATGTTGTACGTCTCCACCTTGTGTACTTCAACGCCCTTTTCTCGCTGTCTTTTTTCTAACCGTTCCTGACGACCATCCAATGCATGCTTGAACCCAGAAATAGATCGCCTATACACGTGCGCACCCCACGGGAATGCATCAAAAGCGTCCAAGTTCTCGATTAGGCGAAACTGCCATAATGGGACTTTCTCTCTCTCGTCCAAACCCATTAGTATCCAGTTAAGCATATACAGTAAGCATAGCTTAACTGCATCGTACTACTCAGTAAAAACACCGGTTCGTACAACGACTCTCAGCTCTCCAAACTCGACCTCATCTTGACCCTCAAAGTACCGCTGGTGTATGCCATTCTGTACCACATCATAGGTCGACGTGTCGGGAAGTTGTCCGAACTTCAATCCGGTGATCAGACAGAACTCAACCTTTGAGAACCGGACCGAATGCTTTCCTAAAAGAAATCTCATCTCATATTCCGGCCCGTCGTGATGCAACTCATGAATAAGCAATCGATGGACAATGCCAGCTGAAAACTTCATGTTGCGCTGCATCCGAAGGAAATGTCCAAAACACGACTCAGTGTACCGATGTCGTTCTTCGACCGCAAGATCTTCAGGTACATTGTTAAGTGCATTTTCGATATCTCTAAGGTGACCGAAATGGTCATGCCGAGTTATTTTCCCCGGGTACCTTCTTCCGCTGGAGTTTTCAGAAAATCTTTCAGTGGATTCCTCATCTGCATATTCACATAAAAAAAATTTTAAATAAATTAATATATATAACTTCATGAAAAGGCTCGGACACTGAAAAATAAAAGTCACTGAGACTTTAAGAAAAGGCTCAGAGTGAGGTTCAAAAGTCTCGGAGACTTAATGAAAAGGCTCGGGTATTATTAATAAAAAGGCTCGGAGACTTTATAAAAAGGCTCGAAATATTATGTAAAAAGCTCGGATGAAGGTTTAAAAGGCTCGGAGATTCAAATTACAAAAACCTACATCATATTCTTTAAAAGGCTCAAATGAAGGTTTAAAAGGCTCGAAAAAGGCTCAAATGAAGGTTTAAAAAGCTCGGATGAGGGTTTAAAAGGCTCGGAGATTCAAATTACAAAAACCTACATCATATTCTTTAAAAGGCTCGAATGAAGGTTTAAAAGGCTCAGAAAAAAGCTCGGATGAAAGTTTAAAAGGCTCGAGATTCAAATTTCAAAAACCTACATCATATTCTTTAAAAGGCTCGGATGAAAGTTTAAAAGGCTCGGAAAAGGCTCGGAGAAAGATTTAAAAGGCTCGGATATGAAAAATTGCAGAAAACCTAATCACATTACTTAAAAGGCTCGGATGAAGGTTTAAAAGGCTCGGTAAAGGCTCGGAGAAAGGTTTAAAAGGCTCGGAAATGAAAAATTACAGAAAACCTAATCACATTACTTAAAAGGCTCGAATGAAGGTTGAAAAGGATCGAAAAAGGCTCGAACGAAGGTTTAAAAGGCTCGGAAAAGGCTCGGATGAAGATTTAAAAGGCTCAGAGAATGTTCTATTCATCGTCTTCAACAAAATTTTTACAGAACTTTAAACCCTAACCTAACCTAATCAAACAAACCTAATGAACAATAAATCTAATCAAACCTAATCTATATGTCTAACCAAACACCAAACATCAAACGCAAATCAAATTAACAACAACAAAACGCGTGACAGAGAAAGTTCAACTCACCACTGGACGCTTGGAGTCGAGAGGGGTACTGTAGCAGCACTGCCGGTGATTCGCTGTCGCTTTTTTGGCCAGATTTCTTGCGCCGATAACTTCTCTCCCACCTGTTCTCTTTCCCTCAAGTTTTTTCTCTCACGTTTCAAAACACACAAACAGACAAAAATGGGGGTATTTTTGTCTGGTCACCAAGATTGGTGCCTTTTAAACTTAGATTATTAAAGTGGTGCTATTCTTACAAAAACCCCTCCAAATAGTGATATTTAAACTTCGAGCCCTTCATGTGCACCAACAACCTATTTCTCAATGGTTATCCGAACTACACACAAATTCATTAAGCAAAGTGGCATACAAATGGAATCCTACAAGCTAGCATCGTATATCTTTATCTTACTAGACTTGTATCATGCATTTCATCGAGCATATTGCGTGCTTCTCCTCTCAGTACTTCACACAACAATCAAAGAATCATCTAAGTGTTAACTAGGCACCTAGAAGCATTAAGCATTAGATATACACATACATAACACAAGCAATAGTGATAAAGTAATGGTCTTTATTGATGATTCATGGAAAAGGTTTCATGTGGCCTTAGTCGATTCATGGAAAAGGTTTCATGTGGCCTTAGCCAAGATGGTTTTAGTTCATATTACAAAATATGGCTACAAAAGATAAGAATATTATGCAAGCCATCTCAAATACAAGTGAATAAATTAATAGAGGAGAGTGTAGAGAAAACTATAGTGAAGAACTTCTCCTTGGTGACTTGATGTACTTGGCTTGCTTCCTCTCTTGATGCTTCCCTTTATGCTCCAATGTTGGGTTTTGATGGTGGGAAAGTTGGATATTTGGTGTTTGGTGAAGTGGATTTGGAGTTTGGATGATGGATTTTAGGTTGGATGTAGTGATTTTGTGGGTTTGGAAGGCAAAAATGTGTTCTTGGAGAGTTTGGGATGTGGTGTGGGAGTGTTTTCGAGCTCAAGAGTCGTGCAAGAGGTGAGGCAAATAAGTCTGAAGTGAGGAATTTATAGTGTGTGGGAATTAGGGCATGAAAATCTAGAAAAAGTTGATGTGGCAGTGTGATCGCTATATGTACAGCGCTTTTGTACAGCGCCACATCTCTAGAATGGTTTTTTTTTGGGCTGGTTAGCCATTGGGCGCTGTACAAAAGCAATGTACGTACAACACTTCTTGTTCTTCAATGGCTTCCAACATCGCACATCGTTACGGAAATTGGCATAAATTCCTTCAAGAATATCATAATCACAATCTGTAAAAACCGTTGGAAATTAGACAGCCGGGGCTTTCCGAAAATAGGTAGCATGAAACCTAATTCAATCTGAGGTGGGAGATATGGCCCCCGAAATATAGGTGTATTGCACGATTCTTTCTCATTTTAGCCCTTTTAACTTCCAAAACTCATCAATTTAGCTCAAATGCCTAATTTTTCATAAATAACCTACACAAAGCTCACCAAACACATTAAATATACAAATACACTCGAAAATGAGTACAATTGATAAGAAATTGGGGCTACATCGAGTGTACAAATGGGCATTATCATATACTAATATATAACAAGTTCATTTTAACATTTACAAATTTAACTTAAAATGTAGGGGTGTCTCTATTGTCACCAATAAAAATTCTTGCTACACACATTTTACTTTTTACACCCTTATCAAAAAATTAAATTATTATTTTTACTTACTACACCCTTCAAAACACCATAACTAACCTTAAATGGGGACTTGAAATCTAGTCTACAACGTTAAATGAGAATGTATATATATATATATATATATATATATATATATATATATCATGTGCATCTTGTAACGATTACATGATTATGGAAAAGTTAATAAAAAAACTATGCTAAAGTTCAAAAATAATTCAACAAACTTTCTCTGTAAACAAAAATAAAATAAAAATGAGAGTGCAACTTTCTATTTCAAACAAAATTTAGTGTGAATTAGAGAATAAACTATGTTCTAGAAAATTGTGCTTAAGGACAGTTGCTTGTTTAAGGATGTGTGAACCTCCTAGGTGGAATGCCGAACAATTAATTAAGAGCTAATTAATGTTTTTATTTATGAGTATTCTATAAAGACTTTTACCAATTGTTTTGACAGCTTTACTTGGAACACATAAATAATAATGCTCTATATGAACTTTTATCAAACATTTGTTATGTTACAACTTCACTATTGTTTAATTCTACAGGAATATTTTTTATCAAAGAGTTTCCAAGCTAAACCTTTTGCAATGTTTTGACTAAAAAAACAATTGATGTTAAAATTCTTAGAATACATATTTTTTACCTAAAGCTCTTAGAATCAACGTACGTCCTTAAAAAAAATACAAAAAAAACAAAAAAAAACAAAAAAGACAACAAAAAAAAAAAAAACAAAACCACTTTATGTTGCCAAAATCCTATTATATGTGGAATAAGAAACATTAAGGAAAAAAAAAACCTAGATGTACGTCCTCATCAGTCTACCCAATGAACAAAGATTCTATTAACTGAAAATTGTCACTGGGGGTGATTTTTCCAATTAACAATTCAAGCAACTGGAATCGAGGTTGATTTCAGTTGAAGGGATATCAAGTAGTTCGATACCCTTAGCTTCCTAAAAATTTAGTTAAAAAAAAGGGAATGACAGTAGTAAGAAAGTCACATAAACAAGGGATCACACGTATAACTCTTTTTTTCTTATTGATTACAATACATGATAGGGTCACAATGGGGATTTTTGGTAGCTATAGTCATGAGATAAAAGACTCAGTTGGCGATGGCGATGGAGCTCTCATGCACGTCGATAAGTGGAAAAGTATCAATAGGGTTAGGTTCCTCAAGTTGCCTATTTCTCTGTGTGAAAATACGATGTATATATAAGTCTCGTTTCTTGCCATGCACTCCTATAATTTCGGTCTAGGGTTTTAGCAATTTACGAAACTTTCATTGGTGATCAACGAGATTGTCGAGGGATTTGGTCCCTAGAATCAAGCGATTCCTTCTTTGACAGATTGTGTGGGAGTTGACTCCCAATTCAAATAGAACTCATAGTGGCGGGAATGAGCGTAATTCTTTACTCGTCTTGAATGGTGGTGTTTTGTGCTAGTCCTTATATGCAGCTTGTTCTTCGGTTTACCTGATATTGTCTTAGGCGGGATCGGGGTACTTGGATTTTGTCTTGATACTTGGCAGTTTGCTAGCCTGACACTTACTGCTAGCTTTTGGTGGATCAGGGTACTCAAGTATCTTGCCCTCTTCCCGTTCATTTGAACTATGTATGAGTGTATCGGGGTATTGGGGTTACCGGGATTTCGGATGGCAGATGGGTGCTAGGATCTATAACGATGGAGTCCTGGAACCTTATCTTCTGAGTTCCTGGAATTCTGAATTTGAGGAACCTTAATCTTGATCGTGGGTTGGTAGGAGTTGTACATAGCTACTTGTAGAGTGGTGGGGTATCTGGATGTCTTCTAGATATCTTTTATCTCGATTTATCTTCCAAGGTTAATAGAAAATTCTTCTTTTACCCTATAATTTTGGCGGGTTAACAGATTCAAAAGGCAAAAAACACTAATGTAGAAGTGTTTTTTAAAGTTTTTATCGAACTTGACTACTGATTAACAAATAAAACATTCAATAAACTTACATGTTTATTGACACTAATTGCAATTTCAAACTTCATAATCTTCAATTTATAGACAATCCAAAACGATCAATATCTTCAATAATGTTGTGGCCAATTTTTTTTTTCTCGGTAATGTTGAACACAAGTGCTAAT